>JFGW01000456.1:0-17837 GCA_000729825.1 Epichloe sp. AL9924
TCAGTGGTTACCCTCACAGATAACCACGCAGTTTTCGAAGACCGTAAATCAGCAAGGTTAATTAGAAGAGGTAACTTACCCGACGACGACTTGCCTTATGAAATAGGAAGGCTACGTTTGACGATAAGTTGTGCTAATGGAAAGGTACGATATAGCTCTCTTCTTACTTTGGTATTAACATCTATATCTGTACGGACTCCGAAACAATAAAGAAGGGTTTAACGCTAGTAGCTAAGCTATCCCCTTGTCTTTCCTTGTTGTGCGTTCTATCACGTATTTGAAGCTGACCGCCTTGCCTCGCGATCCTTCACTCCTACATACCTCCTACCCTTTTACATTAAAAGATCTGTTTCCCCGATTAACCCGTCACAATATTAGAGATAGCTAGACTGTTAAACGTCTCTAGATAATTTAGAGTCCCTAGTGAAAACGATAGCTACGGTGACGCTATGGAAGGTATTAAAGCCAACAATGGCGGCAATCCTGATAATGAAAGATTCCCCTACATCTCCAAAAAACTCCGACATTACATAACAGAGGAACTACTCTAGCACATAGAGAACTCTGAACACGAAGAGTTAATAACACCTGAGGAGATTACTCTCTATATTCTTATTAAAACTAAATAATATAAGGAGAGAGGACTATTTGGAAGAACACTGTTCTCTGAATTTAGTAATGACTTCTACGGATAGACAAGAGAAAAGTTTGTGAAAGGGAGAGACCTTTCCTAGAATGAACTTCGAGACTTCCTTCTCCACAACGGCGTGTATATAACTGTTGAGAGAGGCATGAAGATAGCTAACAACCTTGAAGAGGCAGTAGCCTAGGAAGACTTTTGATTCTGGTCCCTTAACAAGATTGAGAAAGCTAGGAAGAAGTACACGGACTTTAGGAAGAACCTAGAAAATGAGGATTTCTTCAGTGATCTACTAGATAACGGGGATGTCAGAGCCCAACAGCCTACCCCTTTACCCCGCCTGTTAGTATAATCACTGCCGAAGAGATTAATAAGCTAATCTCCTCTTAGAAGGTTAATCACTCCGGAAATGAGAGCACCAAAGGATGCCATTCGCGAACATCCGCAGGTGGCTCCCCCGCCTATACCTTTATTAGAGATGATACAACAAGACTAAGCCAACAACAATGCCGATAATACCCCCGAGCAGGAGCATCACTAACGGAGTTAACCTCTGATGCCTAGGGCTAACAGCGCCCTAGCTAGCATAGCCTAGAGAGCGGCACTTCCTCCTACCTAACGCGGGAGGGTAGAAGACTGGAGATTACCTCAAACCCCAAGACTGTTGCCTATAAGGTTGTATCCCTAGACGTTAAAAACAATACCACCCCCTCCGCGGATACAAGAGGAAGCATATAGAGGACCTCTATAGACTTAGAGGCCGTCGCCAAAGCAGATCGTAGACCTGTTAAAGCTGTACCCCAAGGAATAACTCTACGGTGCTGATGACTACGATGTCCTTAAATCAAAGCTTCAAACATTCCGCAGGAAGTGTGAATTGCTTGATATCCACCCTAGCTAAACCGGCTACGCGTTCGAGGTCATGTTGAAAGGTAAAGCTCTGCGGTACTATGCAGACCACCTTTTAAAGCCTAGGCAACCACAAGACCTCCCTACGCTTGTTAACCGCATAAGGCAGCGCTTTAAGACTGAAGATACAAAGCAAAGGTATCTTCTAGAGTGGAATGATATAACTCTACGAGGAATCATGAACGATAACCCAGGTAAATTAATGATCGATTGCTTTGATGACCTTGTAGAGAAGCTAGCTATTCTATAACGAGCAGTACCTAAAGTAGGCTAAAGTGAAAGGGCACTTTAGAATCAGATTATAATAGCTTGCAACGGCATCCTAGAATGCAGAGGAGCAATCATAGACCCGCCGAAAGGACTCTAAGAGTTTTGCGAACGAGTAAGAATGACAATTCGACTTATGAAGGAAGAGAAGAAGCACGACTAACAGTTCCTAACCGACAGCACGCCTCTAGAGCAATTCTAGACTGACCGAAGATACAACGGGAAGGGAAAAGAGACCTAATACCCTTTAAGACTACAAGGAAGAGGAGGAATTCCCTGATTAAAGAAATGTTATGTGTGTGGCAAAGAAGGATGCTAGTTAACTAAGCACCCGGAAGAGGACTGTAAGAAGGCATATTAACGCTACAAGAATCACTTCCTTACGGATCCAGCCGACGAATTGTATAATTCTTTCCTTATGTGGTACGAAGGAGAACAAGAACCTTAATCCCCTGTTGAAGACAAAATCGCTTAGTATATGAAGAGCATTGGATATGAGGATAGCCCTGATGGTACAGACGGGCTAGTACCTATGAGCTTCTTTAATTACAGAGCGCAAATTAATGGCGAAAGAACGCTCTAAATCCTTATAAGTTAAGTAGCTTGTCACTACCTTAGTAGAGAAGACCCTTTTTAGCAGAAACTCTTAAGCAAAGCCCTGGCGATGTTTACATTAGAAGATCGCTATTTATGTGTAGTATTCTAAGGAATTATGCCCGATACAGGAGCCGCGAAGTTCTCTACGGCAGGGCACCCTTAATTTCTTGCTCTACAACGTTAAATGCCTAAGCTAATGCTTGATGAATCATAAGCGAAGAAGGCATCTGTTAGATTCGGCGCGGGAGAGCTAATTATCGCGCTTGGAGCGGCTAATGTGCCTACCCCCTTTGGAGATATCCTCTTTTAGATTATGCTAATGAACACCCCTTTTCTCCTGTCTCTTAGCGATATGGACCGTCTGAAGATCAATTTTAACATCTCTGAGAACACCCTGTAGTAAGGAGACATTAAAGTCCCTGTGATATGTAAATGGGGGCACGCTTAGATGCTTTTTACGCAGAAGGAAGAAGCAGTTGCTTAGAGCCACCTTATAGAAGGCGAGCTATGGCGATTGCATTATCGCTTTGGGCATCCTTTAATCTAATGGCTACACGAAGTTCTCTGCAAAGTAGGCTACGATGTTGACATTAAGGCTATTAAGGAGCTGACACGACTGTGTTACTAATGCCAAATGCACGTGGATAGCCCTAATCGCTTTAAATTTACCCTTAAAGACAAGTGCAACTTTAACTACGAGGTAATAGTAGATGTCTTCTACCTTAATGGCAATTGCCCTACACTACACGCTGTAGATGTAGCCATAGCGTTTAACGCGGCGAAATTCCTAAATAATATCTCTGCGAAAATGACCTGGGAAGCCCTCCGGATGTGCTGGATCGATACATATCTAGGTCCCCTAGATTTTATTATCACAGACGCTGGAACGAACTTCCATAGCGATGAATTCAGATAATTTGCAGCTTTAATGTTGGTTTTGATTAAGGAAGTCCCAATTGAGGCACACCATAGCATTGGGAAGGTTGAAAGGTATTATAGGCCGCTCCGAAGAGCCTATGATATAATTAGACGCGAATGTCCTATAACGCCCGAGCCTGTTGCCCTATAAATGGCAACAAAGGCCCTGAATGACATGGCAGGCCTGAATGGCCTCGTTCTAACCCTCCTTGTCTTTGGCGCCTACCCACGAATGACAAATGAGTCCCCGCCGTTACCTGATATTACATAACGTGTGATTGCGGTATAGAAGGCTGTTAAAGAGATTAAGAGGCTCCACGCTATCCGGAAAGTTAATGAAGCTCTTGCTAAACGCAATGGCCTGGATACCTTAAAGACCCTTAGCCTGCCGCTGGGATTAAAGGTCCGAGTCTGGCGAGAAGGCAAGGGATAGGTAGGCCTATATAGGTTGCTAGCAACGGACGGAGAGAGCTATACGCTTAACCTACCTAGAGGCCTGAAGACCTTTAGGTTAACCTCTGTTAAGCCCTACTATGACGATCCTAGTACGGCGAGTATGGACTAGCAAGCGCTGGAGCCTAATAGAGAGGAAGAGGAGGAAGGATAAGAGGCCTAAGATAAGAACACGGTGCCAGCGATACCACCAAAGCGCGGGCGCGGACAACCCTAAAAGAACCCTCCCGTAATGCCTTAAGAGACTGATACCTTCTTATTAACGAAGGAACACAGCGACTTGGCCCTTGCGATCAAATTACGTAAGGAAGGGATTATTAGGACTAAAGGCGAACCCTTTGAGCTATCGACAAAGGCGGAGATCAACGCCCTAATTGAACAGGGTGTGTTCGAATTTGTTAAGTTTGACGAGAATAAGCATAGCGGACTTCGGATCTTCAACTCTTGTATTGTCAATGAGGTCAAAGGCAAAATGACCGAACCATACGAGAAGTCCCGCCTTGTGATCTAAGGCTGTGCGGATGACGAGAAATAGGCTATCCTCACACAGGCTCTAACGATCTAATGAGCGAGCCAACGCCTTATTCTTGCGATAGCCCTATTGGTGAGGTTGAGGAAATTCCTTATCTGGATATGAGATATCAGTTAGGCGTATGTATAAGCGCGTATATCGCTAGAGCGGCTAGTCCTAGCACGCTTACTAATTCAAATACGGTATCTCTACCTGCCTAGGACTATTATGAGGGTTATTAAGCCCCTCTACGGAATCGTAGAGGCTGGAATGCATTGGTGGGTAACGTATTATAAGTATTATAGAGAGAATCTCTAGATGGAAATATCTACGTATGATCCCTGCCTGCTTGTGACTACGAAGGAAAGCCCTGATGTTGCATGCGTGGGAATGCAGACCGACGATACCCTTGGCTTGTTAGACGAGAAGTTCTCTGAGAAGGAAGAAGCTTAGCTAGTTACTGTAGGCTTTAATGCGAAGCCGAAGTAATTCCTGACCCGAGATAACCCCCTTATGTTTAACGGAGGCATTATCACGATAGAGAATGACGCTATTAAGATACGGCAAAAGGGTTAAAGCAATAAGTTGGAAGTAGTTCTGATGACCGACTCGAAGAGCAAATACGTCGAGCAGAGGGCTCGAGGCGCTTATATTGCCTCAATCTGCTAACCAGAGGCTTGCTTTAACCTATCTGTCGCGGCACAACACCAAGAACCAACCCCGGAGGATGTGAAAACCCTCAATCGTCGCCTGAAGTAGCAAATAGATCACCTGGAAAGAGGCCTGATATTTATCCCGATAGACCTCGAGAAGGCAAAGCTCTTTACCTTCGTAGATGGATCCTTTGCTAATAACTAGGACCTATCCTCGTAACTAGGATTCGTAATCGTTCTAGCCAACGAAGACTACACTAATGGCAAGTTCACGATCATAGGCAACATCGTGCACTTTAGCTTAACGAAGAGCAAGAGAGTTACGCGAAGCGTGCTTGCCTTAGAAGTCTACGGCATGGTAGCCGGCGTTGATATAGCTCACGCAATCGCAATGACCCTGAACCTAGTTACTAATTAACTAAAGCTCCCGAAGATACCGGTCATCGCATGTATGGATTCATACTCCTTATATAAATGCCTTGTTAAGCTCGGCACGACGAAGGAAAAACGACTAATGATTGACATTATGGCCCTTTGATAATCCTACGAACGCCGAGAACTCTATGAGATCCAATGGATTAATGGGGAGGATAACCCGGCTAATGCCTTTACGAAGACCTCACCTAACAAGGCCCTTGAGAGCTTTATTTTGACTAACCGGATGACTATCCGGATGGAGGGATGGGTTACCCGCGCGTAATGCGCGGCGGGAGGAAGAGAGCCCTCTAGGAGGGAAGCCATGGGGATAAGATAGCTACGCGGAGGATCTATGCCTCCGTAGCTGATATCCTTAAGGCGATCTACGCCCCTAAGGGTGGCCGCGGGGACGAGACAGCAATACGGGGGATCTACGCCCCTGTAGCTAATATCTCTGGTGGCCGTAACTTTGGTGACCACTGGGGCCTCCTAGTGGATTATGGAAATTGACGGCGGTGTGTAGAGAGGAGGATGATGTTGTATACGCACTATGGTGCGGGATATATGTTGTTTTTGGAAGGAAGGGATTTGGAAGAGGGCCACGTATCCTTATACAAGCCTATGGGCCGAACGAGACTGTTGTTTCCTTTTTGTTAACCACCCTACGCCTGGACGGGCTATGAGTTCCTTTCCTTGCTTGCTCCTATTGATTAAGTTATTAATCTGTCTTTCTTTTCATTTCTACGGTTGATATTACGCGTTGACAGTTATGTCAAAAGAGAGAGGTTCCAGTGTTAGAACAAAGGTGATATCAATCGCGCGTGCTAGCCGCAATTACTTGGCAGAAGGTCAGGCCGCGCGCGAGCCCCGCACGTGACCCACAACCGACCCCTCTCATTGGCTAGGAATTGTGGGGCTACAAACGCGCAACCCCTTTTTCCCTTTATTATCGCGGCTTCTAGCTTTTAGCTTCTCTTTTTGATAGAAAAACAACGAAGCCTAGGATAGAAGATCATAATGATACTATCCCTCGGGCTCACACCCTATTTCTATTGAATTCAATACCCTGTGAATCCAACATATGGTTCTAGTACTATAATGGTTTTTAAAACTAATCTTAGTAACCTTATCCTAGTTTATTAATAAATAAAACAAGATTAATAATAAGACTTAATATCTTTTACTCTATCTAGCTAGAAATACATCCCTTAAAGCTTTTATATTATAATAGTTAGACTAAAATGCCTTATAGTGTTATAAGCTTATTAAAGTTTTAACGGAACCTCCTTAGAGATTATATATTTAGCTAAGGATTTATCTAGTTCTAAGTAATAAAGTTTTTAGTCTATAATTTAATATTTTAGAGCTTAATATTAAACTAGTTTTCGTCGCTTAGTTAGGATTATGTAGTAACTATATATAATTAAAGTTAGAATCTCCCTATACTATTTAGAGTTTAACTATTCCTAAAGTTTAGTTCTAATTATCTCTAAAGTTTTATTATCTAATATTTCCCTTTCTAGGATAATTATTGTGTTTATTAAGATTATCACTAGTTAATCTTCTGTAGCTAGTAACATATTAACTCCTATTCTCCTCTTCACTTTGTATAGGTTAGATCTTAGTTTCTCTAGTAGTTATAACATTCTATTAGCAATCTTTATGATTTTTATTATATTAGGATAGTGTATATATTCCACATTTAACTCTTATAGAATATCTACCTATTAAGTAACCTTCCTATAAACCTTAGAGAGGTTTACTATTAAGTTAATAATTCCCTTATAATTTATGTATACCTTTAATAGATAAGGTAAACTATTAACTAACCATTACGTCTCTTTTAATCTAATAATAATAGCTAATATTTCTTTTTCTAGTATTATATAGTGTCTTTCTGCGTCCCCTAATTTATATAATAACTACATAATAATTCAAACCTTTGTAAAATTTAAGTCTATAGTATTTATACTAGGTTCCGCGATCTCTAGCTAGAATAAGACTCCTCTAGTACCTATATCTAAAGCGTCTGTTACTAAATAAAACTATATCCCTAGCTAGGCCCTAAAAGTAGTATTTACCTAAATGCTATAGTAAATCTAGAGTAAGGCGTTTTAGGCTTCTAGTGTCTATTTAGGTTTCTCCTTTAGAATTTCCGCCCTCTAGACTAATAGCTTCCTAGATTTTATAACTTTCTAAACCTCTTTAAAGAAGACTTTCTTAATAGTTAGTACTAAATCTAACTTACTAGGGATAAACTTCCTTAAAAAGGGTATTAGATAAACTAGAACTAAGATTTTATTTTAAGTTCTTAGAGGCTACTATTTAAAGTGTTTCTCTAGGTTAGCAAACCTTTTATAATGTTTCTAGGCTAGTCTAATCTTTCTATCTTTAACAGAAAATCCCATATAGTTAACCTTTAACATAAAGAGAGTTATCTTACGTCTACTTAGCCTAATTAGTGCCTAGGTAATCCTTAGGAAGTAGCGTGTCTATAGGAAGTTAAAGTAATCCTCCTATGTTTTAGAACCTAAATAATAATTATCTATGTAAATAGAAAACAATATCTTAATGTCTTCTATATATCCTAGTATTAATTTGCTTTTAGTTCTATCTTTAAAGAATAAGTAACCAAAGGTTATATCCCTAAACCTAGTGTATGTTCCTAGTAACCCTATTAATCCTTGTGCTATAGTGTTATAGTAATACATTCTATTTAGTCCTAAAAAGGCTATCTTATGTTTATTAGGTAGGTAAATCCTAATCGCCTAAAATCTATTTAAAGCGTCTACCTATAAAACCACTATTAACCTTCCGCAATAAATCAAATCTAAATCAGCTTCTATATTATAGTAAGGATAAGTTAATTTAACTATCTTGCTATTAATATTATAGTAATTATAAACTACTTAAAAGTCCTTTCCTAGTTTTAGGGTAAAGATTATTAGGGCTACCTATTCTAATTCTCCACAGCAAATAATACTTACTTTCTCTATAGCTAGAAATACCTTCTTTAAAAACTTATAATATATTCTAAAGTAATAATACTACTTTCTCTTCCTAGGTTAAGCGTTTAGAATTAAAGGAATGTGGTGTTATAGAATGTTAGTTATGTGAATATCCTTAAGCTTCTTAATAAAATAATATTTAAATATATAATATAGCCTTATAATTATTATTTATTATTCTATAGTCCCTGCATAGTCTCTGAGTTTAATATTAGACTAGTTAAACTAAGAAACTATGGTTTTAAGCGCTAAGTTTAATAATAGTTAATTTATGTGTAAATTTTAGAACCTTAAGGGGTATCCCTTAATTTCCGGTTTCCCTATATAAATCTCTGATTTATCTAGTCTCACACTGTCTAGTGTAACTCTCTCCGTGTCTATGTTATAAACTAGTGTATAACCTATGTAATTTAAGTGTATTACTAAGTCCCCATGGTAATATCTACTATCTTCGGTTTTATTAGTTAATTCCCTAATCTAGCTATTTATATAGTAATTATTAATTTTTAAGGGGGAGGCCTTAAATTCCTCTTTTACCTTATAAATTAGTAGTTTACTAGGTCTAAGTGTGTACACGTAACAATGCTATCCTTTTCTCCTAATGGTTTCTTATAACGCATACCGCTATTTACTTGTATACTAGTTCCTATCCCTAGTTTTTCTTATTAAGTCTTAGATCTACCTATTTATATAGTGATTTTTATTTCTTAAGGGGTAGACCTTAATTTCCAATTTTCCTATATAAGTTAGGTTACTATTATGTCTTAATATGTCTGCCTCCTATTCTTAATCCGTTAAATCCTTTAAGTCTAATGTATTACATATCCTATGCCTAGTTTCTCTAACTAAGACCTAGTTTTTATTATTTATATAGTAATTCTTACTTAGCAAGGGGGTACCCTTAATTTTTAATTCCCCTATATAAATTAGCTCCTCACTGTGTCTAAAGCTATTTACCTTATATTCTTCCTAGTATATCGCAACACTACACGCATCTCTTAAGATATTAAATAGGTTAAGATTATCTTATCTAACTTAATCCTATTCTTCACCTATATTAATCCTTATATATTTCCTATTTCCCTCCCTATTAGTTTCCTTCTCCTCTAAGTCTTCTAAATTATCTTTTATCTAGTCTCCTTATAATAATCCTAATTCCTTACTATTTAATATTTCCTCTAGATCCTATCTAGAGTAGTTATAGGCTATGTTTATAGTTAATTCCCTTTCCTATAATGTCTTATAACGTTTAATCTAACTCTAAGTAATTATCTAATAGGTTAATATGGGTTTTAGTTATAGAACGCTAGTATAATAAAAAGAGGGTAATTTAATTACTATCTTAGAGTTTAACTTAATAGCCATTCTATTTGTAATAATATTCCACAGCGGTTTCTAGACAATTATAGCAGTAAACTTTGATTCTAGTTTGCAGATAAGAGCTTATTTACTAGTTGTTTTTACCGTGTTATCTAAGTCTAAACTATATAATCTATATAACTCTATTCCTATTTCTTTTATAATAATATTATTCTTCTTACTAATATTTCCCTTATTCTTCCTATCTTCCTAATATACCTTTTAGTCTAGTATAATTCTCTAAGTATTCTCTACTAGTGTTTTCTCCTAGTTTGTCTTTTTATTCTTATTCGCTAGCTATAGTAAATTAAGCAAATGCAAATAATTGCTAGCTTTATTATTTATAACACTTAGTTTTTTAACTCTTAGTTTCTAACTTCTTCTATTATCTAATTATTTAACCCTCTTAGGATTTATTTAACTTCCTCTAGAATTTCTTAGTTATTTTCCATAAACTCTATAATCTTATCTAGATTTATCCTTTATAGTAGCTAAGCATATATGTAAGAACAATGATAGCTAGGCAAGAGGTATGGGGGCTCTGGTATATTGACTGAAGCTTGCTAGGTCTAAGTGTGTTGTGCGTGCGAGTCGCTGGCTTATAGCTAGCGGCTCGCTAGTGTCACGTGGACCTAGCCCTAGGGTGCGGCCTGTCCGCGGGGCGCGCTGGTGGTGCGCCTGTGTTGTGAGTGGGGCCTCACAATATATATCTAATTAGTGGAATAAGTCTAGGTAGGGATATATTAGAAGAGTTTATATCTCCCCTTTAGTCCTAGTAATTATAATCTTTTCTTGTCTATAATATTTAATAGTATTTACTCTTTATAGCTAAACTTTTCCTAATAAGATATCCTATTCCTAGGCTAGTATAATATAGCACTTTAATAATACTAGAATTCCTCCTACCATGATCTAGAGGTAAGCGCAATATATAATTAGCTAATCTACATTATTTACTATCTAAATAGATCTTCTTTCCTGTAATTAAACTGCTAGAAATCTATGTCTTTTTAGGTAGCTTTTGCTTACTAATTTTACACTTAAGCCGCTATTAAGCAAAGCTAAGTTACATTAGATGCCTTTAATGTAAGATATAATATATCCTAGGGTTATTAGAACTTCTCTGTCTAGTTAAGTAACGTTATTCTATGTAATTATAGCGTTTGTTAATCCTAAAGACTTATTGTTGAATTCAAAAGAGTGGACCGATCCATCTGCACCTAGGATTACAAAGCCTTATGTATTTTTTAACACTTATAGGTAGGTTTGTCTAGATATACTACTTCTTTATAAGGTTTTATTAGATAAGAAACCATAGATTTTGCTTTATTACTTTTTATCTTTTAGTAATACTATATTAAGTAGCTTAGTTACTATTAGATAATTAGGGCTATCTAAAGAAGCTATAAAATACTAATAGACACTGTAGTTTCGCTTAAATATTTTCCTAAGTTAAATAGTGGAACTTTATATTCCTTAGTAGCTTAGATATTCTCTAGAGCTAATCTTTAATAGGGTTGCGGATTTAGAGCTATATTATCTATTACCACCTCCCTTAGTATAGTAGTAGTAGTAGGTTCTTAGGAAGTTACTATGTTCTTTTTTAGATATAGTTATAACACTAGGAGCATTTGCTAGAATTCCTTAGCGGTTATCTCCTAAAGTGGTTAATGTGTACTAGGACTAGGATTGCTATCTTCCTACTAAGTATTATTAGAGTCTAGAATTTCCTTAATTTATTATTAAGGCATTTTGCTTAAGGTATTCTTAGGTTTAGTGTTTATCTTAATAATCCTCTTAGCTAGTCCTTAAGTTATTACTAGCTTATTTGCTTTCTCTTTTCCCTTTAATATCGTAGTAGTATTTATCTATTTAATTTTGTTCTCTTCCTAGATATAGCTTAGGGAATAGTAGTTTAGAAGTAATGCTATAAATGCTTAAAGATCTAAATTAAGAACATATTCTTTAGGTAGAATTAGTTAATCTATCTCCACTAAGCCAACGAAATTAGACTAGTTTATGTTATCTAATTCCCTTTAATAATCTCTCTTTATCTATAGTCCTTTACAAGTCTATTAGTCTTAGTGTCTATTAAAATCTTCTAATAAGTATTTATCTTTCTTTAAGTAGTTATAACCTATGTGTCCCTATTTACTATATAAGAAACACTAGAAAAAGTCTAGGTCCCTCTAGGGTCTATCTTAAGGGTATGTAATAGCATTATTCCCTAAAGGTCTTCCTAGGGATTAGGATCTATTATTAGTGTTGTATTTTGATTAATTATACTAACTAGCTATTTGTTAAATATTCCTAATAGTTTAAGCCTAAAACGCTTCTAACTATCTCACTAGTTCCGCTATTTAGTTAGCTGCTTGTTTCTCTCTTTGCTATTGTTCTTCTATCTATTTTTAGAGAGGTTTTATACTAGCTATTAAGATTTTGTTGTCTAATAGTTATATTATCTTTTTAGAGGCAGATAAGTAGTAGTTATATAGGATAAGCTTTAGGTTAGATATTATTAAGTCCTTCGCTGCTATTCTATCTATTTACTTATTTAAAGCAAACAAATAATCTAACACTTTTTCTTATAGTTAAGTATCTATTTCTCTATCTGCTAGATAGGTAATAAAATTCGTAAAAAGGACTTATTAGGTATTAGATTTTGTCTTAGAGGCTAACTACTTAGCTTATTAAATATAAGCAGATAGCATCTTACTAGGTTCTTACGCGAAACTATACACCTCTTGCTGCGTAGAAATTTTAATAAAGGGATTAGGGTTCTTAAACTTAGTTAGGAATTTAGAGGATATCTATTCCTAAGTTCTATCTTTATATTCTAAATCCTTATACTAGAGAGCTGCTTTTCCACGCAGGCCCTAGATAAATGTTAAATAAGTGAAGGTATTAATATATTCTTTTAGGGTTTATACTATTGTGGCCATTATTTTATAATGCTTTACGTATTCTTTAGCTAGCCTATCTTTTAGTAAACTAGAAAACGTGATTCCTCTGCCCCTAGTTAGGTTTATAGGGAAGAAAGAACTACCTATATTAAGTGTCTATCTAGTACCGCTAGTATTAACAGGTTCTTCGGATTAGAGTAATAGAGAAGGGAAAAGTGGTAGGATTTCGTCTACTAGATATTGTGGTCTTATAAAACGAATAGGGCTTTCAGGGCTAGGAACAAACTCTAATAATCTTCTATTATATCTTCTGTCGTTCTATTCTAAATCCGAACTTAGGACTAATTCTTCACGAGTCCTAGCGTTTAACCCCGCTAACATTAAGTCTTACATAAAGTGATTGTTATTAGGAAACAGTAATCTAGGATAGATTAGGATAGAATAAAGGTAAATATATTAATAATATATCTAATCCCTTAACGGAGATTAGATAGAGTTAGTATTTGGAGTTTTTGTTAAAGAGCTTATAAACTTTATTATAATAAAGTTTTTAAGAGAATAGGAAAGAATTTAAGGCTAAACTTAAATTATTACGTATAAATCATTATTTAGTGTTTGCCTAACCTTAAAAGAAAAGAAGAAAAAGGAAAACCTTTTCTATTACCCTAGGAATATAACCTTTCTACTCTTACCCTTAATAACTCCTTCCTCCTAAGTCTAAACCTTTCTAATTTAAGTAATCTCCTATTATAGACATAGTATATAGCCTACACTTTACACCGTGCTATCTAATTAAATAATCAGATAAACAACTAAGTGAGGTTAAAAGTAAGGAGGTAGTCTGTGCACTATACCTCTAACTATAGTAGTATAATTGCTTTTGTAAACTAAGGTTTCTAGTGTTAAGAGCTATTATAGTTAGTTCCTTAAAGTAAGAAGTTTAGCCTTTAGTCTGCACTATGTCTAGTATGCCCCCTAGGGTATTTATGCCTATAATACTACGTAAACATTGCTACTTCTTAGTGTAGTTATAGCAATAGGTAGATGTTCCTAGTAAATATTATAGCGTATCCTAGGAATGGTTTTCCTAATTTATACTATTTCTTAAAAGCTTCTTAGAGCGGTAAGTTCCTAGTCTATATTATGTTATATCTATTATAAGATATGCTAGTTTTCTATCGCTAAAGGGTAGCTTTCTAATATTACTAAGTACGTAAATACGCATTCCTATAACTAAGTTCTATGGTTTAGCTTGAATTCTAGGGTTAAAAAATTCTCTAAGGTTATCTCTAATGTCTATTATTATCTATCTTTAGTTTAATTAGAGCGTTATAGAGTTTATTTTACTAAGTGTGTAAATATTATTTTCTATAATCTGATTCTTAGGGTTAGGCAAATTCCACAGCACTCTTTAAACCCTTAAGTTTAAATGCTCCGTCTATTGGTGTCTAATTCACGTTTAATCCATAGGTTCGCAACTATAGTAATTAACTAAGGTTATAATTATCAGCAATTAGGTCTACTAGTATTGTGCTATATTAGCGCTATAGTGTTTTATTATTTATTCTTTGCTTATTTCCCTATAGTTATTCCTTATTTAGGTATATTGTGAGAACAATAATAGCTAGGCAAGAGGTATAGGGGCTCTGGTATATTAACTGAAGCTTGCTTAGTCTAAGTGTGTTATGCGTGCGAGTTACTAGCTTATAGCTAGCGGCTTGCTAGTGTCACGTGGACCTAGCCCTAGGGTGCGGCCTATCCGCGGGGCGCGCTAGTGGTGTGCCTGTGTTATAAGTAAGGCCTTATAATTATCCCCCTACTTATAGCTAGGCTCCTAAATAGCTTCCACTAGCTTCTATATAGCTATTTACTAACTAGCTACTATATTAAAATAATAACAAATAATAATAGCGTTTAAGTATAAATTCGCCTTTAACTCCCTATTATATTGCGTACTTTTCACCTCTATATCCCTAGTTAACTTTTTAAAACTATTATAACACCTTAAGCTACTATTATATTCCCCTTGCTAATTACCTTACTTTTGCTATAGACTTAGACTATATTCCCTTAAAGGAATATTCCTATATATATTATCTACGCACTAGATACGCTAACTTTAAGAAGTGCCTGCTATCTAAGCCTAAATTACCCTGGATTAACTATTAATTCCCTATAGAATTATCTACTACTACTATAATAGTAAAACATTTAAAACGCTGTATTTAATATTACAAGCGTGGTAATACTTATAACACTATATATATACCGCTGTTCCTATGTCTTTTAGTCCCTTATTGCTAATGTCTCTATATAGGCTATAGCCACTATAAAAGGTAACTTTTTAGATCTTTTAGCCCTAATAGACTAGGCATAAACCCTTATAGTCACCCTTAGTGGCTTATATAAGGAAGACCTAGAGGACTAAATATTCTCTAAGGTAACTTACTTTAGTTTTGCTAGGGCTTGTCTAAATTTAATACTAGGGTTTAATTATACTAATATAGCACACTATATTACGTTTAGCCTCACTAGGGCTGCAAAGGTCTATTAGGTCTATCTTTTCCTTACCTATACGCTAGTCTTTCGCTTACTTCTTAGGGTAAGAGGCGTTAATTTTGTATAACTAGTATATTATTTCCTACTAGTAACTTTCTATTACTATATTTCTAGCTCCTATCCTAGGGGTAGTAAGTACTCTAATCCTTTTTGCTACCTCTTTGCTAACCTTTTTATAGCTAAACTATCGCGAACTTTCCTATACTTAGAAGGCAAAGGTAACTTTATATCTAAGGTCTTATAACCTAGGTTTTGTGCCCTAGGGTGTTACTAAGCATTGCTTTTACTAAGCAATATAGGAGCTAATTAGTAAGGATAAGGACTAGGGCAAGTACCTTCTTTATAGAGGTATAGTTCTTTTATATAAAGGGGCTATAATAAAGGGGTTTCCTTTAAGTCTCCCTACTCTATAGGCGTGTTTTTATTTGTTTTTTAGTAAGTAGTCTAAGGTTTCTTAGTTTAGAGTGTAATAGTAGCTAGTAAGGCTAGGCCTTTTTTATAGGAATATTATGTCTCTTTGCCTATGACTCGCTTATATCTTACTATCTCTCTTATAAGATTTACTTTAGTAAAACGCCTAAATCACGCATTACGTGCCTTCTATATCTTTAGCTAGGACCTATTAGTTATATTTGCTTAGCTAATCCTTCTATTTTACTAGGTATTTATTGCCTTTATAGGTCTTCCTATAGTCTTTAACTTCCTTTACTTTATACTTATCTTCTTTATCTTTAAGGTCTAGTATTAGCATTTCCTTATCCCTAGTATCTTTATAGTAATTCTATAGTTCTAGTAAACTAATATAAAATATATTATATAGCTAACTAAACTTTTTAGGTAATGCTAGTTAGTATACTTGTTTTCCTATAGCATTAAGTACTTAAAACAGTCTAATAAATCTAGGGGTTAGCTTCTATTTCGCGTCCTTAAGTCTAATATTCTTTGCTAATAGTACTATAAAGTTACCTTTTTTTAAGGTTAATAGCTAGTGGCGCTTATTATAGTACTTTACCTAGGTTTTAGTGGCTTTTACCTAGTTTCCCTTTAGTTACTCTCTAACTTTATAACGCATTATAAGAACAATGATAGCTAGGCAAGAGGTATGGGGGCTCTGGTATATTAACTGAAGCTTGCTTAGTCTAAGTGTGTTGTGCGTGCGAGTCGCTGGCTTATAGCTAGCGGCTCGCCAGTGTCACGTGGACCTAGCCCTAGGGTGCGGCCTGTCCGCGGGGCGCGCTAGTGGTGCGCCTGTGTTATGAGTGGGGCCTCACACGCATATATAGGCTTCTAGTATCTCCCCTTCCTTAATCTTGTCCCTAAGAGCAAGGCAAAACTTAGGTAAATATCCTATAAGGGAGTAGTTTAGAGAGTAACCTATAGTCTTATTAACCGCATTATTATATGCAAATTAGGCTACTAGAAGTAGCTTTAGCTATATTTACTAGTTCTCTGTAATAAAGTATTAGAGGTAATGCTTAAGCACTTAGTTTATTCTCTCTATTTGCCTATTAGTTTAGGGGTAAAACACTATAGAAAGCCTTTGCTTTACGCATAATAGGTAACATAGGTCTAACTAGAATTAGCTTATAAAGACTAATCCCCTATTAGATATAATGCTCTCTAGTGCCCTAAATTATAGTTTAATCTCCCTATAGAAAAGCTCTGCTAATTTAGCTACATTAATAGTAGTAGTTATAGGTAGGAAGATAGAGTACTTAGTAAATTAGTCTATAATCACTAGGATTGCGTTAGTTTGTCGCTCGCTAGCTTGCGTAATAGGTAATCCTATAATAAAGTCTATTAAGATCTCTGCCTATAGTTACCTTAGTATTAGTAGTGATTTAAGGCTTCTATATAGGCAATGCTATCTAGCCACTACCTATTAGCAGACCCTGTAGCTTATAATGTAGTCTAAAATAGACTTACTTATAGCTAGCCACTAGAAGTAACGCTTTAATAGCTTAAGAGTGCGCTTAGTCCTAAAGTAACCTGCTAGTGGATTATTATAGTATAGCTATAGAAGCTTCTATTATAAGATAGGCTCCTAGGGAATAACTACCTAGTCTTAGTATATTAGGAGACCCCTTATGCTACGTAACTATAGACTAGCCTTTCCCTTCCCTTTTACTAGGGAGTTATTACTCTTACTATTTTACCTCTATAAATCTAGGTCTTAATCCTATGCCTTTTATAGTAATTATGCTAATAGTTTATCTGCCTTAGATTAGTAGGGATTTAGTAATATAATAGCCCCCTATATCTCTTATACTATGCTAATGTCTTAGACACACGCTACCTTCTCCTAGAAATCACCCTTATTTAGCTAATCTTTTACTAGATTTATAGTGGCTATCTAGCCTCTTAACTAGGCTACTCTAGCCTCTAGAGCTTTCTCTATAGGGGCTAGGGTATTTTCCTTCCCTAAAGATATCTTATTAAGCCTCTTTATATCTAAGACTAGTAATATGCCTAGTTTTCTTTAATATATTAGTATCTCTTCTTCTACTACTTCTTTAGTAATTACTATCTGTTAAAAATACATAAGGCTTTGTAATCCTAGGTGCAGATGGATCGGTCCACTCTTTTGAATTCAACAGGTTATGAGCCCGGTGGCGCAGTGGTTATAGCCCACTGCAGCGTAGC
>JFGW01000457.1:0-17749 GCA_000729825.1 Epichloe sp. AL9924
CATTTCAATAATAGTTACCCTTAGTGGCTTATATAAGGAAGACCTTAAGGACTAAATATTCTCTAAGGTAACTTACTTTGGTTTTACTAGGGCTTGTTTAAACCTAATACTAGGGTTTAATTATGCTAATATAGCATACTATATTATGTTTAGCCTTACTAGGGCTATAAAGGTCTATTAGGTCTGTCTCTTCCTTACCTATACACTAGTCTTTTGCTTACTTCTTAGGGTAAGAGGCATTAATTTTATATAACTAGTATATTATTTCCTACTAGTAACTTTCTATTACTATATTTCTAGCTTCTATCCTAGGGGTAGTAAGTACTTTAATCCTTTTTACTACCTCTTTGCTAACCTTTTTATAGCTAAACTATTATAAACTTTCCTATGCCTAGAAGGCAAAGGTAATTTTACGTTTAAGGTCTTATAACCTAGGTTTTATGCCCTAGGGTGTTACAAAATATCGCTTTTACTAAGCGATATAGGAGCTAATTAGTAAGGATAAGGACTAGGGTAAGTACCTTCTTTATAGAGGTATAGTTCTTTTATATAAAGAGGCTATAATAGAGGGATTTCCCTTAACTCTTCCTACTCTTTAGGCGTGTTTTTATTTGTTTTTTAGTAAGTAGTCTAAGGTTTCTTAGTTTAGAGTGTGATAGTAGCTAGTGAGGCTAGGCCTTTTTTATAGGAATGTTATATTTCTTTACCTATGACTCGCTTATGTCTTGCTATTCTTATAGGATTTGCTTTAGTAAAACGCCTAAATTACGCGTTACGTGCCTTCTATATCTTTAGCTAGGACTTATTAGTTATATTTGCTTAGCTAACCCTTCTATTTTACTAGGTATTTATTACCTTTATAGGTCTTCCTATAGTCCTTAACTTTCTCTACTTTATACTTATTTTCTTTATCTTTAAGGTCTAGTATTAGCATTTCCTTATCCCTAGTGTTTTTATAGTAATTCTATAGCTCTAGTAAACTAACATAGAATATATTATATAGCTAACTATACTTTTTAGGTAATGCTAGTTAGTATACTTATTTTCCTATAGTATTAAGTACTTAAAATAGTCTAATAAATCTAGGGGTTAGCTTCTATTTTATGTCCTTAAGTCTAATATTCTTTACTAATAGTACTATAAAGTTACCTCTTTTTAAGGTTAATAGCTAGTGGCGCTTACTATAGTACTTTGCCTAGGTTTTAGTGGCTTTTACCTAGTTTCCCTTTAGTTACTCCCTAACTTTATATAACTTTATAATATGTGTATAGGCTTCTAGTACCTCTCCTTCCTTAATCTTATCCCTAAGAGCTAGGTAAAACTTAGGTAAATATCCTATAAGGGAGTAGTTTAGAGAGTAACCTATAGTCCTATTAACTATATTATTATATATAAATTAGGCTACTAGAAGTAGCTTTAGCTATATTTACTAGTTCTTTATAATAAAGCATTAGAGGTAATGCTTAAGCACTTGGTTTATTCTCTCTATTTGCCTATTAGTTTAGGGGTAAAACGCTATAGAAAGCCTTCGCTTTACGCACAATAGGTAATATAGGTCTGACTAGAATTAGCTTATGAAGACTAATCCCCTATTAGATATAATACCCTCTAGTGCCCTAAATTATAGTTTAATCTCCCTATAGAAAAGCTCTGCTAATTTAGCTATATTAATAGTAGTAGTTATAGGTAGGAAGATAAAGTACTTAGTGAATTAGTCTATAATTACTAGGATTATATTAGTTTCTTACTTGCTAGCTTGCCTAATAGGCAATCCCGTAATAAAGTCTATTAAGATCTTTACCTATAGTTACCTTAGTATTAGTAGCAATTTAAGGCTTTTATATAGGTAATACCATCTAGCCACTACTTATTAGCAAACCCTATAGCTTATAATATAGTCTAAAATAGACTTACTTATAGCTAGCTACTAGAAGTAACGCTTTAATAGCTTAAGAGTGCGCTTAGTCCTAAAGTGACTTACTAGTGGATTATTATAGTGTAGCTATAGAAGCTCCTATTATAAGATAGGCTTCTAGGGAATAACTACCTAGTCTTAGTATATTAGGAGACCCCTTGCGCTATGTAACTATAAACTAGCCTTTCCCTTCCCTTTTACTAGGGAGTTATTAGTCTTACTATTTTACCTCTATAAATCTAGGTCTTAATCCTATGCCTTCTATAGCAATTACGCTAATAGTTTATCTGCCTTAGATTAGTAAGGATTTAGTAATATAATAGCCCCCTATATCTCTTATACTATGCTAATATCTTAGATATATACTACTTTCTCCTAGAAATTACCCTTATTTAGCTAATCTTTTACTAGATTTATAGTGGCTATTTAGCCTCTTAACTAGGCTACTCTAGCCTTTAGAGCTTTCTCTATAGGGGCTAGGGCATTTTCCTTCCCTAAAGATATCTTATTAAGCCTCTCTATATCTAAGACTAGTAATATACCTAGTTTTCTTTAATATATTAGTATTTTTTCTTTTACTACTTCTTTAGTAGCTACTATTTTCTTTTAAAGTTCTAGTAGAAGTGCCTTATTTATTAGGGGTTTGCCTTTATAATTAGACCTCCTTAATAGTGTATTTACTAGGTTACTTTTCCCTAGTCTATGCCTAATTATAAAGTAAAAGGGGCAAAGGAATATACACTATCTAGCCTACCTTCTATTTAGCTTTTGCTACCTTATAAAGGTCTATAAGTTATAGTAGTCTAATAGGACCTCTACTAGAGTTACTATGCCTTTAATATAGTGTTACTAGTGCTTAAATAACTTTACTATAGTAAGTAACTCTTAATTAGCTATACTATAATTATGCTTAATATCTATAAACTTCCTTAACTAAAAGGCTACTAGATACTAATAGCCCTTATTATCCTATTAAGATAGGATTCCTACTATTATAAAGACAAAAGTATTTATCTTAATACACACTAGTTAACTTAGGTTATAATAATAAAGGAGAGGCGCTTACTAAAAGGCGTCTTTTAGCTAGTTAAACGCTAGCTATTCTTTTGCTCTAAATATAAACTTCCTAGTCTAGATGCTATTTTAACTGCCTTTTATTAATGCGTGTAAAGGTGCTATAATCCTAGAGTATCTATAGATAAACTATTAGTAAAAGTTATAGAATCTAAGGAATAACTATATATCCTTAAAGCTTATAGGTTCCTTTTAATCTTAGATTATATTAACCCTATACGTATCTATTAAGATCCTATTAACTAATAGGATAAACCCTAGGAATTCTACTAACTCCTAGTAAAATAAGCACTTTAAGGGTTTTATATATAGCTTTACTAACCTTATGTATTCTAGGACTTCCTTAATATATATAGTATACTTCTCCTATGTTTTTAAGAAGATAAGGATATTATTTAGATATACTATATAAATAGTGTTAACTAGCCTATGAAGTGCTTTATGAATATAGCTTTAGAAAGTAACTAGGGTATTTATTAACCTAAAGGGCATTATAAGATATTTATAGTGTCTATAACGCGTGCGGAACGCGGTCTTTTACTTATTACTCTCTTTAATATAAATTTAATAGTAAGTATCCTTAATATTAATCTTTAAGAAGTAGCAAGCCCCTTAATAATAGTCTAGGATCTCTAAAATTAGGGGGAGAGTGTAGTAATTCTTTTATATTACTCTATTAAGTCCCTAATAATCTATATATAGTTAAAGTATTCTATCTTTCTTTAGTATAAATAGGATAGGCATGCCTATAGGGCTCTTAGAGGGTCTTATCTAGCCTTTCTGTAGGTTTTTATTAATGTATTTATAGAGCTCCTTTAGCTTGCTTTAGGAGAGAGGGTAAATTAGTCTATATGGGGGTATAGCCCTAGGTATTAGGTTAATTATGTGATTAGTCTCCTTTCTTAATAGTAGGTTTCCTGCCTTATTTAATATAAATATGTCTTTAAACTTATATAGTTCCTTAGGGATATCTTTAATAGTTCTATATACTTTTGCTTTCTCTTTATCTTTAAGGGCAATAAACTTATCTTCTATAACTTCTATAATAGTATATATAATAGTCTTATTATATATTACCTTTATAAACTTATAAGGAGTTATAAGTAAAAAGGCTATTCTCTTTTTCTTAAACTATTACTTTTATAAGTATAAATAAAGGTATATATATTCTTTAGTAAGTATATGTATTCTAATTAAGAAAGGGCTTCCCCTTATTCTTAGGTCCTTATTTATAGCTATATATAGTAGCTTAAGGTCCTTTTCTTCTTCTCTTAAGTCCTTAATTATAATAGGCACCTTATAGATATTATATTAGGGAACTATAAGGGCCCTTACTGCCTTAAGGATAGGTGCTATAGCCTTAGCCTAGTTAAGCTTATAGTTCTTTATAAATTTAGCACTAATAATATTAATTTTAGCGTAGCTATTAAGATCTGCTACTATTTTAGTGTCTTTATGCCTATAAATAGTAACTAGTATATAAAATTAATATCTTATTAGCACCCTAGCGTTTAAGGTAAAGGTAAGGGCATTTACTTTTGCCTTAGGAAGTTTCCCTAGCCTTCTTAGGGCTTTTTCTTTAGCTTATTATACTTCTATGTAAGATACTCTATACTACTATAGTTAAAATATTGTCTTTTATCCTTAACTTTACTATTATTTAGGTAGGTAATTAGGCCCTTTTCCTAGTCCTTATTCCCTTAATCCTTATAAGGTCTATAACCTTATAGGGAGTCTTACCTTTAATATTAGGGAGCCTTATATAGGCCTTTATCTCCTAAATAGTTAGGCTTTTACTTATTCTTTAGTATTACCTCCTAAAATCACTAGGTAAGTTATATAACCTCTTCTTAAGTCTTTTCTATAATTAAAGAATATAGGTTAATATAGTCCTATAGGTTAGGGAGTAACTTTATAAAGAACATAAGAGTATAAGACTTTTTAGAGGCTTTTTCTAGGTATTTCTCTAGTAAATCTAAGTAAATACTAAATTAGATAGGGCTTTAACCCTTACATTGCCTTACGTTCTCTAGCTACATAGCTATTTGCGCGTTATAGTTTGCAGTGTCCTTAAGTAGCATAAGTGTCTAATCCTAGAACTTATCCTAGTTATCTTTAAGGTCTTCCTAGCTATTAGCCTATTATTCTTTAGGTATTTATCCTATCTTACCTAATAGTTAGTATGTATATAGTTAAGTATAAGGAGAATCTTTTAATAGTTATATTAATATTTTTTCTTTACCCTATTAAAGGCATAGTTTAGGTTATTAAGCTATATCTTATACTTCTATAGGTTTGTAGGATATTAGAGCTTAGTAATATTCTAGACCTTAATCTCTTAGCTACTCTAGCTTAAGGGGGTGCTAGGTCTTTACCCCCTTTTTGCCTATACTTCCCCCTTATTTAGCTATAATAGGTTAATAAGCTCTTTTTCTTATTCTTATAGTTTCTAGAGTTATTTAAGCTAAGTAATTCGCTCTATTATTACTATAGCTTTAGTACTAATAGTAAGGGGTCTAATTTTAAGCATAGTCTTTATAGAATATAGCGTGTCCTTAGCTATAGTGCTACCCTTATTTAATTAGTTCTAGTTATTATCTAATATTACTCTAGTAAATTAGGTAGTTCTCCCCCCTATATTACTCTTAGGTAGCTAGTAAGAGAAGCTTTAGAATTATAAGAATAATAATAGCTAGGTAAGAGGTATAGGGGCTCTAGTATATTAACTAAAGCTTGCTAGGTCTAAGTGTATTATATATGTAAGTCACTAGCTTATAGCTAGTGGCTTGCTAGTGTTACGTGGACCTAGCCCTAGGGTGTAGCCTGTCTGCGGGGCGCGCTAGTGGTGCGCCTGTGTTGTGAGTGGGGCCTCACAGGCATAGGTAAAAAGGGGGCGAAGACCTAGCACCCCCTTAAGCTAGAGTAACTAAGAGATTAAGGTCTAGAATATTACTAAGCTTTAATATCCTATAAACCTATAGAAGTATAAGATATAGCTTAATAACCTAAACTATACCTTTAATAGGGTAAAGAAAAAATATTAATATAACTATTAAAAGATTCTCCTTATACTTAACTATATACACACTAACTATTAGGTAAGATAAAATAAATACCTTAAAGAATAATAGGCTAATAGCTAGGAAGACCTTAAAGATAACTAGGATAAGTTCTAGGATTAGATACTTATGCTACTTAAGGACACTATAAACTATAATATATAAATAGCTATATAGCTAGAGAACATAAGGCAACGCAAGGGTTAAAGCCTTATCTAATTTAGTATTTACTTAGATTTACTAAAGAAACACCTAGAAAGAGCCTCTAAAAAGTCTTATACTCTTATATTCTTTATAAAGTTACTCCCTAACCTATAGGACTATATTAACCTATATTCTTTAATTATAGAAAAGACTTAAGAAGAGGTTATATAACTTACCTAGCGATTTTAGAAGGTAATACTAAAGAATAAGTAAAAGCCTAACTATTTAGGGGATAAAGGCCTATATAAGGCTCCCTAATATTAAAGGTAAGACTCCCTATAAGGTTATAGACCTTATAAGGATTAAGGGAATAAGAACTAGGAAAAGGGCCTAGCTACTTACCTAAATAATAGTAAAGTTAAGGATAAAAGATAATATTTTAACTATAGTAGCATAGAGTATCTTGCGTAGAAGTATAATAAGCTAAAGAAAGAGCCCTAAGAAGGCTAGGGAAACTTCCTAAGGTAAAAGTAAATACCCTTACCTTTACCTTAAATACTAGGGTACTAATAGGGTATTAATTTCACACACTAGTTACTATTTATAGGCATAAAGACACTAAAATAGTAGCGGATCTTAATAGCTACGCTAAAATTAATATTATTAGTGCTAAATTTGTAAAGAACTATAAGCTTAACTAGGCTAAGGCTATAGCACCTATCCTTAAGGCAGTAAAGGCCCTTATAGTCCCCTAATATAGTGTCTATAAGGTACCTATTATAATTAAGAACTTAAGAGGAGAAGAAAAGGACCTTAAGCTACTATGTGTAGCTATAGATAAGGACTTAAGAGTAAGGGGAAGCTCTCTCTTAATTAGAATATATATACTTACTAAAGAATATATATACCTTTACTTATACTTATAAGAGTAATAGTTTAAGAAAAAGAGAATAGCCTTTTTACTTATAACTCCTTATAAGTTTATAAAGGTAATATATAATAAGACTATTATATATGCTATTATAGGAGTTATAGAAGATAAGTTTATTGCCCTTAAAGATAAAGAGAAGGTAAAAGTATATAAAACTATTAAAGATATCCCTAAGGAGCTATATAAGTTTAAAGATATATTTATATTAGATAAGGTAGGAAGCCTACTATTAAGAAAGGAGACTAATTACGCGATTAACCTAATACCTAGGGCCACACCCCTGTATAGACTAATTTACCCTCTCTCCTAAAGCAAGCTAAAGGAGCTCTATGAATATATTAATAAAAACCTATAGAAAGGCTAGATAAGACCCTCTAAGAGCCCTATAGGTATGCCTATCCTATTTATACTAAAGAAGGATAAAATACTTTAATTATATGTAAATTATTAGGGACTTAATAGGGTAATATAGAAGAATTACTACGCTCTCCCCTTAATTTTAAAGATCCTAGACTATTATTAAGAGGCTTGCTACTTCTTAAAGATTAATATTAAGGATGCTTACTATTAAATTTATATTAAAAAGGGTAATAAGTAAAAGACTGCGTTTTGTATGCATTATAAACACTATAAATATCTTATAATGCCCTTTAGGTTAATAAATACCCTAGCTACTTTCTAAAGCTATATTTATAAAGCGCTTTATAGGCTAGTTAACACTATTTATATAGTGTATCTAGATAATATCCTTATTTTCTTAAAAACGCAGGAGGAGCATACTATATATATTAAGGAAGTCCTAGAATGTATAAGGTTAGTAAAGCTATATACAAAACCCTTAAAGTGCTTATTTTACTAGGAGTTAGTGGAATTCCTAGGGTTTATCCTATTAGTTAATAGGATCTTAATAGATATATATAGGGTTAATATAATCTAAGATTATGTCATGGTCTAGCCCTAAGGGCTAATCGCGGGTGTCTGCGCCACCATGTGGGTGATGTGCCTAATCCATCTGCGCCATAGGCAACAAAAGAATACGTATTGTACAAGTTATCATTTACTTGTACAATTGACACCTATATTGCTAGGTCTAGGCAAAGCCTAGATCATCACAGATTAGAAGGAACCTATAAGCTTTAAGGATATGTAGTTATTCCTTAGATTCTATAACTTTTACTAATAGTTTTGTTAAAAATAAGACCTATTTTTAGCCCTTTTCTAGTCAAAGGACCTTTTTATTACTAGCTTGCATTGCAAGCCTGACAGCTGCACTGCAGCTGTCAACGGTCGCGAAGGTGGCTGTCAATAGCTACGTCGCAGCTGTCAACAGCTGCGACTGACCGTGTGGATGACTAATCCAAATCAATTGTGGATTATTCAATTGCGTTATGGCTGCAAGCATAGCCATAACCATAGCGCCACTAGTAATTAGGTAAGCTAGGGTGACGTAAGCAGGTTACCCTACACATAGGTTACCCTATAGCTATCTTTAATAGCGATTTTCTCTTTAACTAGAGGTTATATAAAAGTCTTGCATATAGTAAATTAAAGCTTAAAGATAGGGCTTTCTTTTTATATAGGAATATTTTTTAGACTAAAAGTTAGTGCATATAGGTTGCTAGTTTGTATAGTGGTGAGTTGATTTTTTGGATTTTACATACAAATGAATTTTGCGGAAAATCAAAAGTAGCCCTTAAGACCCTTTTAGTAGCCTGGATTTACCAATATGGTTAGTAGGTATATAAGAGAAAGAAGATCTTTTTAATCTAGCTAGATAGCTAGGCCTCTTAATCCAATAGCCGCATTGCCCGTATAATGTCACTAAAATCAATTTAATTGGTATATAAGATATTGTAAAAGTCATCTAGATTAAATTCTATTAGTTAATAACTACCATAACCTTCCGTTACGTTACGTTAAATATTTAACGTAGTGGTTCTGTTAGTCCCTGACCGTAGAGCTACACCTGTACAGCTGTTACTAGCTGGCAACTAGCTCCCTACATTTTAATAGGTTATGAGCCTAGCCTATCACTATAAAATTCTTTCTAGTGCACTTTACGTATAGTTATAGAAGACTTCCTTTCTATAAAAAAGGAAGGACCCGCGAGATAGAAGCTATTTCCCTTCTATAAAAAGGAATCATTATGGTTACAGAAGACTTCCCTTCTATAAAACAGGAAGCGCATAAGCGATATAGAAGCTTTTCCCTTCTATAAAAAGGAAATTTAGCGCGGATAGAAGCTTTTCCCTTCTATAAAAAGGAATTTCAGTACGAATAGAAGACTTCCCTTCTATAAAATTAGAAGATAGATACTAATCAACAAGGTCAGGGGCCTTCAGCCCCTAATCTTAGTGCGCAAGAGGTTCTAAATAACTAGCTAAAAGAGCAAGTTATTAAGCAACAAGATACTATTAATCTATTATTACAGAAGCTAGAGGCTTTGACTATAGCTGTTAATAATAGAGGCATAGAGGGTGTGGAAGCTACTAAGCCTGCTAGTCAGGAGCAAGTTCAGCAGCCTATTTAAGATAAGGCCCCTAAATCTAGCTCTGTACAAGCTGCATTTAATAATTTAATTATTAAGGAATTTAATAAGAGGGTTTATAGCTTCCCAGAGACTGCTAAGCTTAAAGGAGCTGAAAATTTCGATTAATAGAAATAAGCCCTAGCTATCTAATTTAGAGCTTTAGGCATGCCTGAATTTCTAGAAAATCCGGATATTTCTAGGGCGCTAGGGGACGCTAACTAAGCTATTATCCTTATGTTACTAAGGGATAGCTGTACGGAAGGCCCCTAAGCCGCTATAACTTAGTAAAAATCACCTGAAGAAGCCTATAATTTACTTATACAGCAGTATTCATATAGCGTTGAAATCCAGAGGGGGTCCCTATATTCTGAATTTCATAACCTGAATTTTCATGGTTTTAAGGGGACTTTAGAAGCCTTTAATGCAGTCTTTAATAATCTACTAGCTAGATTATCGATTTTAGGGGTCCTAATTAATCCTATAGATCAGGTTAATTAATATCTTCAATCCCTAAAATCCACCTTCCCTTAGTGGGCTAAGAGGCAACGATTTAGCATGCGTACGAATAGGGCTATAGGGGCTCCCCTAGATGCCCTAAATCTTCAATTTCTAATAGCAGACCTTCTAGCTAAACAGAGGGATAAGTTATTTACGGTATCTAAAGCCCTGAATTATAGGGCTAAAGACCTAGAAAAGGGTGCTAAAGACAAGGAAAAGGCCCCTAAAGGTTAGAAGAAGAAGAAAGAAAGCTCTAAAGAAAATAAGGGCTCTTCTAATTCTAATAAGAAGAAAAAGAAGTAAAAGGGTTAAAAATCAGATAAAAAGGAAAATAAAGAGCTTACAGAGGGTTCTTTTATGCTAGGCAATTACAACCTTTCTAACGGAGCCCTTAATCCGTATAAGAAACCTAGCAATTACAAGACTAGTTATAAGAGCTCTAGCGATAGTAGCTCTAATTCTAGCTCTAGTGATTCGGATAATGAAAAACAAGAAATTAATTCCTTAAATAGTTTTAATTATTACAGTAAAGACATGAAAAAAGCCCTATTATATAATATAGGTTTGACTGTATATATAGTTAATTCTAGGGAGGTCTTTAGGGATTATACCCCTTATAAAAAGGGGGAATCTAACCCTATTATAACTAGTGGTGGTCCTATTTATCCTAAGGGCCATGGTAGTGCTGTTTTTGAGGTCTTATATTAAAAGAAACCTAATAAATATAGGACCTTAGTGCTAAAGGACACTTTATATTTTCCTTAGCTTAATGTTAATATAGTTAGTGGCCTTATTCACTATATATCTAGCGGTTGCTTTATAAAAAACCACCTTTATCTTAAAGATAGGTCTTATATTGCTACCCTAGATATAGAAAAACATGGTTTTTTCTTTCACGTTAAAAACCAAACTACACCTAGGTTATATAAAGGGCCCTGTAACAAAGAATCTCATTATATCCGACCTTTTACCTATGCTAGCTTTAGGGGTCATAGCTACCCTATAGAGGTTTAAATTCCCTCTAAAAAGCCTGATTAGGCTTCTGATTTGGACGAAATCGCTGAAATCAATGAAAATAATGATAATGTTAAAGAAATTGAACGGGATGATTTAGGGGATTTAGTCCCTTCTCTAACGCCTATAGCCCTAGGTTAGGTCCCTTATAAATCTAAGGAAATAGATTTAGGGGTGTTAGAGGGCCTTAGTAATAGAAAAAGGTCCCTAATACCTCCCTAAGAGGCCTGTGGTTCTTAAGGGGCCTAGCAGGGGACTAACGGAGAGGGCCCTAATCTAGACCCAAATCTAGACCCTAATTCAGGCCCTAAGGATCTTCAATATCAACGATTACTAGAACTAGCTAGCCTATGGCATGTACGATTAGGGCACCTAGGGCTTCCTTTGCTAAAGAAAACAAGCCTTATAACTAAAGGAATCCCTGATTTTTCTAAAATTAAGGATAAAGATTTTAAATATATAGCTTGTGATTAATCTAAGGCAGTTAGAAGACCTAGGAAATTAGCTATCCCTAACCCCCCTAGAGCTCTAGATCGAATAGAGGGGGATACGCTAAAAATCAGCCCTATCCTGTATAATAAACAGTTAATTTGCTTATTTCTAGTTAATCAAAAGACTAGATATAAGTGGGTGTTCTTATTACCTAATAAGGAAGGCCTAACTGTTTATAGCGCTATTAAAGGCTTCTTCAGAGGGCTTAAAAATCAACTAGGTCAATATCCTAGGCACCTTCACTTTGATAGGGGTCTAGAAATCGATTCTAGTTGTTAGACTTAGTTAAATTCTAAAGGGATTAAATTTACGACTTCTAGTCCCTATATCCATGAGCAAAATGGATTAGCAGAGCGTTTAATTCGGACTATTTTAGACCAATTAAGGGCTACTATTCAGTGGGCAAAATTACCGTTATATCTATGGTGTTTTGTATTACCTGCAGTTGTTAACCTAGTTAATATAACTACTAATACCACAAAGGATGAAAGCCCTAAACAACTGCTAGTTAGGGAGCTAAATCAGCCCTATATAACTAATATTAGTAGTATTAGAGCTATAGGATCTCACTGTGAGATTCTAATCCCCCTTGAAAAACGACCTAAAGCCTAGAAGTTAGCTACTAGGACTATCCCTAGAAGACTTTTAGCTACACTAGGTTCTAACACCTACCTAGTGTATATCCCCTCTAAAAGGCTAGTTACGAAGACTAGCTTTATTAAGATTATAGAACCTATAGGTCCTGTCTCTAAAGGATTACCTAGGTTTTCTATAGGGGATAACCCTTTAGAGGGGGAAAATGATTTAGAAAATCAAGATCTAAATTAAGGTTCAAAGGATTACCCTATAGACAACATAGGGGACCCTATAGGTCCTGTACAACCCCCTAAAGGTCCGATTCCAGTAGTTCCAGAGGCCCTAGACAAGGCGCCTACCACATCTCAACTAGGAAATCAGATTTTGACTCCGCACCCTAATTTTAACAAAATTACCGACTTCGACTCTAATATTGACCCTATGGATGTTAATATTAGTTCCCCTTCTTCTCTAGATTTTAAAAAAGAAATCTGCTTTAAGGTACAGGAGAAGCTAAAGATAATCACTAAAAACCAACAACTAAATCCCTTTAACAGGGAACTAAAAACAACGCTAAAAAGGGAGCTATATTTAATAATAGCTAGGAATTTAAAAAGGGGGTCTTTTATCTTTTCCTATTTTTCCCTTTTATCTATTATTATCTAAAAGTTGTTATTTACCCTATAGTCTCCTTATACGCTTTTAATTGCCCTTAATGTAATTCTTTTGTAGAGGGGGTGTTAAAAATAAGACCTATTTTTAGCCCTTTTCTAGTCAAAGGACCTTTTTATTACTAGCTTACATTACAAGCCTAACAGCTACACTGTAGCTATTAACGGTCGCGAAGGTAGCTATTAATAGCTACGTCGTAGCTATTAATAGTTGCGACTAACTGTGTGAATAACTAATCTAAATTAATTGTGAATTATTTAATTACGTTATGGCTGCAAGCGTAGCCATAACCACAGCGCCACTAGTAATTAGGTAAGCTAGGGTGACGTAAGTAGGTTACCCTACACATAGGTTACCCTATAGCTATCTTTAATAGCGATTTTCTCTTTAACTAGAGGTTATATAAAAGTCTTATATATAGTAAATTAAAGCTTAAAGATAGGGCTTTCTTTTTATATAGGAATATTTTTTAGACTAAAAGTTAGTGCATATGGGTTGCTAGTTTGTATAGTAGTGAGTTAATTTTTTGGATTTTATATACAAATGGATTTTGCGGAAAATCAAAAGTGGCCCTTAAGACCCTTTTAGTAGCCTAGATCCACTAATATAGTTAGTGGGTATATGAGAGGAAGAAGATCTTTTTAATCTAGCTAGATAGCTAGGCCTCTCAATATAACAGCCGCATTGCCTGTACAACGTCACTAAAATCAATTTAATTAGTATATAAGATATCGTAAAAGTCATCTAGATTAAATTCTATTAGTTGATAACTGCCACAACCTTCCGTTACGTTGCGTTAAATATTTAACGTGGTGGTTGTATTAGTCCCCGACCGTAGAGCTACACCTGTACAGCTGTTGCTAGCTGGCAACTAGCTCCCTACATTTCAATAAGTTTATCTATAGATACTCTAGGATTATAGCACCTTTACACGTATTAATAAAAGGCAGTTAAAATAGTATCTAGACTAGGAAGTTTATATTTAGAGTAAAGGAATAGCTAGTATTTAACTAGCTAAAAGATGCCTTTTAGTAAGTGCCTCTTCTCTATTATTATAACCTAAGTTAACTAGTGTATATTAAGATAGATACTTCTATCTTTATAATAGTAGGAATCCTATCTTAATAGGATAATAAGGGCTATTAGTATCTAGTAGCCTTTTAGTTAAGGAAGTTTATAAATACTAAGCGTAATTATAGTATAGCTAATTAAGAGTTACTTGCTATAGTAAAGTTATTTAAGCATTAGTAACACTATATTAAAGGCATAGTAACTCTAGTGGAGGTCCTATTAGACTACTATAACTTATAGACCTTTATAAGGTAGTAAAAGCTAAATAAAAGGTAAGCTAAATAGTATATATTCCTTTGCCCCTTTTACTTTATAATTAGGTATAGACTAGGGAAAAGTAACCTAGTAAATACACTATTAAGAAGGTCTAATTACAAAGGTAACCCCCTAATAAATAGGGCACTTCTACTAGAACTTTAAAAGAAGATAATAGCTACTAAAGAAGTAGTAGAAGAAGAGATACTAATATATTAAAGAAAACTAGGTATATTACTAGTCTTAGATATAGAGAGGCTTAATAGGATATCTTTAGGGAAGGAAAATACCCTAGCCCCTATAGAGAAAGCTCTAGAGGCTAGAGTAGCCTAGTTAAGAGGCTAGATAGCTACTGTAAATCTAGTAAAAGATTAGCTAAATAAGGGTGATTTCTAGGAGAAGGTAGTATATATCTAAGACATTAGTATAGTATAAGAGATATAGGGGGCTATTACATTACTAAATCCCTACTAATCTAAGGTAAATAAACTATTAGCGTAATTACTATAGAAGGCATAGGATTAAGACCTAGATCTATAGAGGTAAAATAGTAAGACTAATAACTCCCTAGTAAAAGGGAAGGGAAAGGCTAGTTTATAGTTATATAGTATAAGGGGTCTTCTAATATACTAAGACTAGGTAGTTATTCCCTAGAAGCCTATCTTATAATAGGAGCTTCTATAGCTACACTATAATAATTTACTAGTAAGTTACTTTAGGACTAAGCGTACTCTTAAGCTATTAAAGCATTACTTCTAGTGGCTAGCTATAAGTAAGTCTATTTTAGACTATATTATAAGCTAAAGGGTTTGCTAATAGGTAGTGGCTAGATAGTATTGCCTATATAGAAGCCTTAAATCGCTGCTAATACTAAGGTAACTATAGGCAGAGATCTTAATAGACTTTATTATAGGATTGCCTATTGCGCAAGCTAGCAAGCAAGAAACTAACGCAATCCTAGTGATTATAGACTAATTTACTAAGTACTTTATCTTCTTACTTATAACTACTACTATTAATATAGCTAAATTAGCAGAGCTTTTCTATAGGGAGATTAAACTATAATTTAGGGCACTAGAGGGCATTATATCTAATAGGGGATTAGTCTTTATAAGCTAATTCTAGTTAGACCTATGTTACCTATTATACATAAAGCAAAGGCTTTCTATAGCGTTTTACCCCTAAACTAATAGGTAAATAAAAAGAATAAACTAAGTGCTTAAGTATTACCTCTAATACTTTATTATAAAGAACTAGTAAATATAGCTAAAGCTACTTCTAGTAGCCTAATTTATATATAATAATGTAGTTAATAGGACTATAGGTTACTCTCTAAATTACTCCCTTATAGGATATTTACCTAAGTTTTACCTAGCTCTTAAGGATAAGATTAAGGAAGGGGAGGTGCTAGAAGCCTATATATATATTATAAAGTTATATAAAGTTAGGGAGTAACTAAAGGGAAACTAGGTAAAAGCTACTAAAACCTAGGTAAAGTACTATAATAAGCGCTACTAGCTATTAACCTTAAAAAGAGATAACTTTATAGTACTATTAGTAAAGAATATTAGACTTAAGGATATAAAATAAAAGCTAACCCCTAGATTTATTAGACTATTTTAAGTACTTAATGCTATAGGAAAATAAGCATACTAACTAGTATTACCTAAAAAGTATAGTTAGCTATATAATATATTCTATATTAGTTTACTAGAACTATAGAATTACTATAAAGACACTAGGAACAAGGAAATACTAATACTAGAACTTAAAGATAAAGAAAATAAGTATAAAGTAAAGGAAGTTAAAGACTATAAGAAAACCTATAAAGGCAACAAATACCTAGTAAAATAGAAGGGTTAGCTAAGTAAATATAACTAATAAGTCCTAGCTAAAGATATAGAAAGCGCGTAATGCGTAATTTAGGCGTTTTACTAAAGCAAACCCTATAAGAGAGATAGTAAGATATAAGCGAGTTATAGGTAAAGAGATATAATATTCCTATAAAAAAGGCCTAGCCTTACTAGCTACTATTACACTCTAAACTAAGAAACCTTAGACTACTTACTAAAAAACAAATAAAAACATGCCTATAGAGTAGGGAGACTTAAAGGAAACCCCTTTCTTATAGCCCCTTTATATAAAAGAACTATACCTCTATAAAGAAGGTACTTACCCTAGTCCTTATCCTTACTAATTAGCTCCTATATTGCTTAGTAAAAGTAATACTTAGCAACACCCTAGGGTATAAAACCTAGGTTATAAGACCTTAGATATAAAGTTACCTTTGCCTTCTAGATATAGGAAAGTTTATAATAGTTTAGCTATAAAAAGGTTAGTAAAGAGATAGTAAAAAGGATTAGAGTACTTACTACCCCTAGGATAGGAGCTAGAAACATAGTAATAGAAAGTTACTAGTAGGAAATAATATACTAGTTATATAAAATTAATACCTCTTACCCTAAGAAGTAAGTAAAAGACTAGCATATAGGTAAGGAAGAGATAGACCTAATAGACCTTTATAGCCTTAGTAAGGCTAAATACAACACAGTATGCTATATTAGCATAATTAAACCCTAGTATTAGGTTTAGATAAGCCCTAGTAAAACTAAAGTAAGTTACCTTAGAGAACATCTAGTCCTCTAGGTCTTCCTTATATAAGCCACTAAGGGTAATTATAAGGGTTTATGCCTAGTTTATTAGGGCTAAAAGATCTAAAAAGTCACCTTTTATAGTAGCTATAGCCTACATAGAGACATTAGTAATAAGGGACTAAAAGACATAGGAATAGTGGTATATATATAGTGTTATAAGTATTACTATACTTATAATATTAAATATAGCATTTTAAATATTTTACTATTATAGTAGTAGTAAATAATTCTATAGGGAATTAATAGTTAATCTAGGGTAATTTAGGCTTAGATAGCAGGCTTTTCTTAAAGTTAGCGTATCTAGTGTATAAATAATATATATAGGAATATTCCTTTAAGGGAATATAGTCTAAATCTATAGTAAAAGTAAGGTAATTAGCAAGGGGAATGTAATAGTAGCTTAAGGTATTATAATAGTTTTAAAAAGTTAACTAGGGATGCGGAGGTAAAAAGTACATAATATAATAAGGAGTTAAAGGCAAATTTATACTTAAATGCTATTATTATTTATTATTATTTTAATATAGTAGCTAGTTAGCAAATAGCTATATAGAAGCTAGTGGAAGCTATTTAGAAGCCTAGCTATAAGTAGGGGGATAATTATAAGGCCTTACTTATAATATAAGCGCACCACTAGCATGCCCTGCGGACAGGCTATACCCTAGGGCTAGGCCCACGTAACACTAGCAAGCCGCTAGCTATAAGCTAGTGACTTGCACGTATAACACACTTAGACCTAGCAAGCTTTAGTTAATATTGTTGAATTCAAAAGAGTGGACCGATCCATCTGCACCTAGGATTACAAAGCCTTATGTATTTTTAACACCCCCCCCTGGAATTGCACATCTAGGTGCCCTATAGAGG
>JFGW01000458.1:0-17718 GCA_000729825.1 Epichloe sp. AL9924
CCCTGTCTTCTAGCTTTAATTTGCTATATGTGAAACTTTTGTACAACCTCTAGTTAAAGAGAAAATCGCTGTCAAAGATAGCTATAGGGTAACCTATGTGTAGGGTAACCTACTTACGTCACCCTAGCTTACCTAATTACTAGTGGCGTAGTTGTGGCTACGCTTGTAGCCACAACGCAATTAAATAATCCACAATTGATTTGGATTAGTCATCCACACGGTCGGTCGCAGCTGTTAGGCTTGCAATGCAAGCTAGTAATAAAAAGGTCCTTTGACTAGAAAAGGGCTAAAAATAGGTCTTATTTTTAATAACATTAACTTGCATTTTGCTTTTGCTTATCTATTAGTTATCTTTAGCTATAAATCCCTTCTATTAAATAAGGAATTTTACTCTTATAGTCTTATTTTATTTAAAAATCTTAATATAATAACTATAGATTTATTTAATTTCCTAGTAATTTACTTCCTCTAGATTATTAAATATAATTAGTAGTAAAGCTAGTTTTTCCTTACTAAATAAATCCCTTTCTTATACTAGCTTTTATATTTATATAGCTAATACCACTAGATAGACTTATAAATCTAGGGGGAAATCTAATTAATATGCTAATAGGTTTACCTTTTCTAGTACCTTATATAGCCTTACTTTCTATAGTAATTATTTCTTCTTAGGCTTCCTAGGTAATTTATACCCCTCATATAATTATAAATAAACTATATCTCCTGTATTAATATTAACTAGTTTATAGTGGTTATTATACTAAATCTTAGTAAGGGTAGCTACTATTATAATAGCTAATTAAGCCTTATACTAGTATAGCTTTTATAGCATTACTATATTATTTACGCTAGCTCTAGTGTTAATTATATTATTTAGAGAGAGAAAGTTAATAATACTTAAAGAATAGAATTTATATAATAGCTTATTAGGAGTCTATCCTATACTTACTACTATAATAATATTTAGTTAATATTATAATACTAGGAGTAATAATATCTACGCTATATCTAGGTCTATTACTATATAATATTATATTATAATTATTACTATCTGATTTTTTCTCTTTACCATTCTATCTATTTAAGGGTAATATACTATACCTATAAGAAGTCTAACTCCTACACGCCTAAATATCTCCTTCTATATATTAGATATAAATTTAGGATCTCTATTACTAATAATTTGCCTTAGTAATCCTTAGTTTATAATATATAGGGTATAAAGGAGTAATTTTACCTAGATTTCCGCTAGATATATAGTATATCCTAGTATTAGAAGGGTTCTTTTGCTAAAAAGGTAATTTACTAGATATAATAAGTTATATATTACATATCCTTTTATTTACTATATTATATTAGTAAATAATACCTCTAGTACATCTATAATAAAATTAAGTAAAATTATATAAAAAGGTATTAGTTTTAACTATAAGGGTTATAATTCTCCTAGTAGTTTAAAATAGTTAATTATATTCTCCTAATATACTATATAATAGGCTATGTAGTCTTAAATCTATTAGCTTATACGTGGAAAATAAACTAATTAGAGCTTTACTACTATCCTAGTAATTCTAAAATATTAATATTTATTATAAACTAATTATAGTATAGATTTAATCTCTATTATTAGAATATAAAGATAGAAAACCCTATTTTTACTATAGTAGTATAATAAACTATCCTCATGTAAATCCTATTTATATAAAGGACTTTTTGGTCTAATTCTAGTGTTTTTTATTACTTACCTTTCTTAGTATACTCTTATAGCTATAATAATGTAGCTAAATTTTTAATTAGACTAATACCCCTAGATAATCCTAGCCTTAAGGTTATTATCTATAATTACAGTAGTAATATATTCCTCTATAATAAAATACGTGCTTATATCTAATTTATTATAGTAGCTATTTTATACTATCTTCTTATATATTATCTCTACTAGTAATCTTAAAAGCATATCTAGTATAATATTTAGCACTCCTAGTATATATTATACCTTTAGTGTTAGTACCGTCAAGGCTGTTGTAACGTTATGCACTAGTGCAAAAAGGGTCTAATTTAAAGGTATAATAGAAGTTAATTTATAAAGCTATCTAGGGGGCTATATAGCTATAGGAAAAGGGATTATAAGTTATATACATACCTTACGTATAGGTATAGCTAATTATAAGGCAGCGTTACTATATATACTTTACTTCCCCTAGTAGTTAACCTAATATTAACCTAGATATTATAATACTAGTAACTTCTCTTTTTAGAAAGGAAAGTAAGGTAAAGTAAATATAATTATTAAATAAGGAAAGAAGTAAGTCTAAACTATATATAACTTACTTATAGGCCTATTAAAGGAAAAGTAAGCTTAGATATTAAATCTAAGGCTTTTATTAGTTATTAATATAAGGGATTAGAAGGAGAGGTTAATCTATAGATTAGAAAGAGGTCTAGCTTAAGAGCTTTAAAGGGCTTAAAAAACGCAATAAAAACAGAAATAAACATAAGTAAATCTGATTAGCAAATATAGGCCTCTTATTAGCCTAGGTAATAGTTAACCTAGACTTTTTATCTAGTTTATTTAGTCTCTAGCCTCTTTATCTAGCCTTTAACACAAATTATAGCTTTATTTATATTAATAAATATCTTAAGGCTCTTATTTAGAGATTCCTTTATTATTATATTAGTAATATTATTATTGCTATTAATCTAGCGGACTTTGTAGATCTTACGGCGTTTATATAACTATTAAAGGGCTATAATGTTAATTATAAGGCATTTCTCTTTTGTAAAGCCTAGCTTTATAAGGCATTTATATAATAAAAAAGAGTCTATATAGATAATTATTAGGATATAATTAATCTTTAGTTAGTCTATAATTATATATAGAGTTATAGTAATTATATAGGCTATATTAGCACCTTATACTATTACATATAATTTAGAAGCAAGGGCGCTATAGGTTACATACTTACTCTTTATTAAGCTATATATAATAATATTACCTTTTAAGGTAAATATATTATCTTTTGCCTCTTTATTACTAATAATAATCACGTATCCTATCTAGGAACTTAGATCTTTATTATTAGCAAGAGATCTATCTATAAACACAAATAACTTCGTGTTCTTAAGGTCTAGAGGGATGTAACTGTTAGGAGCGCAGAGGTCGGAGACAGGACGTTTATAATAGTGGATCTTCGGAGAACCCTTAGGCCACTCTAATAATAAAGAGGCTAGCTAGCTATAAGATAGCTATATATTTATTAAGTAAGGTATTTATTAAGGATAGCATATATTATATATAGTAAGTTAGAGATTAAAACCTTTATACACTAGGCCCTAGCTAGTATCTTTCTAGTAGTAACTATAAATCTTAGCCTTTACTTTATTTATATTAGACCTTATAGTATAAGCTATAATAAATTAATCTCTAAACCTTTAAGGGAAATAAGCTATTAGCTAGATTATTATATAGCTAATGCTACAAAGGTCTACATAAAACACGCTAGTACCTTATAATAATAAAGGTATAGATAATTAGTTATAAGATAGAGAACACCTATAGTTAGAAATAATAGATAATAATAGGGTATAAGAAACGCTACTAGTCCCTAATCTAGATAAAGGCGTAAGTAATGCGAATAATAATAATAGAGCGTTATAGAGACGCTATAAGATTACATAAACTAAGCTACGTTGCCTTAAGAGGATATAAGAGATTCTATAAATTAAGGTATAAATTAAGGAGATTAAGGTAAATCTATTATTAGCTAGACCTCCTTAGGGACCTATAATTACCCCTTAAACTTTAACTATAGTCCTACTAGTAGTCTATAGTAACTTAGTAGTAATTACATAGCAAAATAGTCTTATTAAGACATAGAGGAAAATACTTACATATAAAGGGAGTAGCTGCCTAGCTAATAATATAAAGCGATAATAAATACGTTATATAGCTGTGGAATACCCTATAGATAATAGAATAAGAATGTAGGTATCTCTATAATAAGATAGCTAGTAGCTAGCTATATAAGCGCTATTTAATATAGTATAGATTAGATTAAAGAACACTTATCTATAATTATATATTAGGTTTAGGGATTTTAGAGATATCTAGTGACTATAGAACGCCTCTTCTTTACTTATAAAAAGCGGCGAATATATAGGGAGAAAAAAACTAGTAGTAGTTATATTATTATTTAGAGTAATAAAGATTAAGCTAATAGTTCTAAAAGAAAGGGATAAAGGTTAATTAGAGAACTTAGTAGTAATAGAAGGATAAATAAACAGTAAAGACGCTATAATATTACTAGAATACGCTTACTTATAGCAGAAAAAAGCAAGGTATTATAATTATGCTAATTTTAGGAAACACAAGTAGTAAAGAAGCTACGTTAAATTAGGGTAAGAGTACTAAGCGTCTTACACTAATAATTCCGGACGAATATAAGGAGTTTATAGATATTTTTCCAAAGAGTTAGTGGGTAAGCTTTATAAACTAGGAGGTTACACTTATATAATTAAATTAGAAGAAGGGAAAACACTACCTTAGGGGCCTATATATAATTTAGCTAAGAAAGAGCTATAAGTTCTTAGGGAGTACCTTACAAGTATATAGCTTAAAGGGTAAATTAGAAGATTAGTTAGCCTAGCTAGAGCTCTAATTTTATTTATTCTAAAGAAAGGAGGAAAATTAAGGCTTTACGTGGATTATAGGGGCTTAAATAAGATTATAATTAAGGATAAGGCCCCCTTGCCTCTTATTGCTAAAATTCTTAATTAATTAGTAAGCGTAGTTATTTTTATAGTCCTTAATCTTAAAGATATATACTACTAGCTACATATTCGCTTAGGTAATAAGTAAAAGATAGCTTTCTATTATTACTATAGTCACTTTAAATATCTTATTATGCTATTTAGACTAGTTAATATACTAGTAACTTTTTAGGAGTATATTAATAATACACTTAAAGGTCTTATTAATAAGACCTATATTATTTACCTAGATAATACGCTAATATATAGTAGCGTGGTTAAGGACTACATAGATTATATTAAACAAATCCTACGTAGGCTTAGAGATATAAGCCTTTTTATTAAACTTATAAAGTGTTAATTTTTAGTTATAGAGGTTAAATTCTTAGGCTTTAAGATATTACTAAGAGGTATTATAATAGATCTAGTAAGGGTTAAAGCAATTATAACATAGCTAATACTACGTAGTGTATTTAATATTTAGTTATTTCTTAGTGTTACTGGATTTTACTACTGTTTTATTAAATAGTATAGTAAAGTTATTATTCTATTAATAGATTACCTTAGAGAGAAGTAACTAGTAATATTTAACCTAGAACCCTATGAGTTAGTAGCGTTTAGAGAACTTTAGTAAAGATTTTAGGAAGCCCTAATTTTAGTGTATTTTAACTTACTTATATATCTTAGAGTGTAGATAGATGTATCTAGATATGTAATTAGGGCTATACTTATAATGTTAGTGCTAGGTCACTAGCACCTAGTTACGTTTATATCTAGGAAAATGACTAACGCTAAATTACGCTACGCAACACCTAATAGCAAATTATTAGCTATTTAAGAGGCTTTTTAGGCCTAGAGATACTATCTTGCCTATTTAGCTTATATAATTAAGGTTATTATAGACTATTTAAACTATAAGTACCTAGCTATAAAGCCTAAGCTTACTAGTAAGTAGGTAACTACGCTTAATAAGCTTTATCTATTTAACTTTAAGATTATATATTATATAAGGAAATTAAATCCTACTAATCCCCTATTAAGAAGACTAGATTTTATGTATAAGATAAGGAAAGCAAAAGTAGTAACTATATAGCTCCTTACCTTTTTATCTAAATTTATAAATACTAAGTAATAGGAATACTATAGTAATACTACTAGCGCTATAGGTTCTATAAAAACATTATTTAGTGTAACTAATAGTTAGTTATAAAGACACTATAATAATACTATTAATATCTAGGGTTTTAAAAAAATCATAACTTAACTATATTTTTAAGGAGCCTAATAATCTAGATATACTTAGAAGAGGTATATTAGTAAGGTTATTTAATACTTTTTTTAGTAAGTAATAAGGTAGCTATAGTGGTACTGCTAGCACCTAGTTTATATTACATTTATTACTTAGCTATTTTAATTTTCCTATTAGACTAGCTATTACTAAAAGGGGTAAACTAGTATAAGTAGTTACTAGTAAGTAATAAGGGCACCCCTTAAAACTATTACTTATCTGTTTCCCTATAAGACTAGAGGTATCTAGTAAACTAATTACTTATAGAGATATTATAGCTAGGATCTAATCTATCTAGAGAACCTCTTCTAAGTTTAACTCTAGCTTTCTAGAAAGGAGCTTAGAATTAGAAGCCCTAATTTAAGTCTTATTATAAAAAGCGTAGTAAGGTAATAACTTTACTATAGGTTAATTAAAGTTACTTAAAAGCAGTGATTTAGTAGTGTTATAGATATAGTCTATAGGACCCTCTAAGCTATTAATGTTTAAGAATTATGTTTTTATCCCTTAGGGAATAAGAAAAAAGAAGTTACTTAAAAGCGGCGATTTAGTAGCGTCCTAGATATAGTCTATTAGACCCTCTAAGCTATTAATATTTAAGAATTATATTTTTATCTCTCTAAGAATAGGAAAAGAAATTTTATTGCTAACTTATAATAACCCTACTACTAGGCATTAAGGAGTAAGTAAGACTCTTTATTAAATTATAAACTAATATTATTAGCTAATAATAAGGAAAGATATAAAGGTGTATATATTATAAACTATATAGCAAGTTAGCTATACTACTAGTGCCTAATTGCCCTTTTTAAGAATTATTAATAGATTTTATTACTAGGCTTCTACTAGTAAAAGACTTAAACTAGACTTATAACGTGATTTTAGTTATTATTAACTATTTCATAAAATATAGTATTAACATTCCTATTTTAATGTAACTAACTAGTAATAGGCTAGTAACTATATTCTTAGAATATGTTTTTAGAGACTATAGAGCTTTAGAAGGTATTATAATAGACTAAGGTTTTATATTTACTAGTGGTTTCTAGATAACTTTTTATTACCTTCTTGCGACTAAGTGGCTATTAAGTATCGCTTTTTATCCCTAAATAAATAGCTAGATAGAACGTTTAAACTAGGTTTTAGAGCATTATTTTAGGGCTTTTGCTTGTGCTAAATCACGATTTATAAGTTAATGTAAGGTTATTATAAGATAATTATGATTTGCAAGTTAATGTAAGGTTATTACGAAATAATTATAATTCGCAAGTTAATATAAGGTTATTACAAAATAATCACGATTTGTAAGTTAATGCAAGGTTATTACGAAATAATCATAATTCGTAAGTTAATATAAGGTTATTATGAAATCATAGTTTATAAGTTATTATAGTAGGAAGTTAGAAAACAAAGTTAAATTACTTAAATAATCTATTATATAGCTACTAAGCACTTACTCCTCTATAATAGAGTTAGCTATAGTAACTACTATTTCCTTAGTAATAGTAATAGCTATAGTAGCTAAGGGGGTAAAGGCCCTAGGAGTATCTTTATTATTAGAATCCCTCTCTTTATATATATAAACCTAAAGTTTACTAGGGAGCTTAATAGGACTAATATAAGTAAGTAAATTAGTAGTATTAGGTATAAACTACTAGTAAGTTAGTTAAGTATTAGCTATATATATTAAGAAAGCTTATTATTAGGATATTCTAGGCTATAAAGTAAAGAGAGTTTAAAATATTAATCTATATCTTAAGGTTTATAGTATTACTTAGTAGCGCTATTATAGTATATTTATTATATTTTACTTTATAAGTAATATTAGTAGTTATTTAGGCATAATAGATATATCTATGCTTATTAGAATTTTTATAAGATAGAATAGTATTTTATAGCTTTTTCTTTACTTTTATAATAAACTAGTAGTAAGTTAGTAATAATTTAGTATCCAGGTAATAGAATTATACTTACTTTATCCTAATAGTAGTAGCTACCTTTAGGAGTAGCTTTAATAAGTTTAAATAGCCTATTATAAAGCTATATAATTTAAGCTAGGCACTAGTAGTATATTAGTAATAAGTAAGCAGTTTCTAGATAAGAGAGATATACTATAATGTAGTTTTTATTATTATAGAAGTAATAAGTATATTTTATTAAGTAGCCTATTTAATATTAGTAATATAGAAGTAGTAAGTAAGTAAAGAAGTTATACTTATAGATTTATTATATTTTATAGGGAAGGTCTTTTTATTAATAAGATATTTAGGAATATTATAGCTACTATTTTTTAGTAGGATATTCTATATTACTACTTACTAAGAGTAATATATATATAGAATTTTCTTTCCTATTATTTTACTAGTAATAAGTTAGTAATAAATATACTATAAGAATATAGTAAACTTATATTAAGATTTTAGAACCTAAGCGCTTTTAAGGAGACTTAGTAGGAGATTTCTTAGAAGACTTTCTAGTAGCTTAACCTTCTAAAGCTACTAGAGAAAGTAAAGTCCTAATAAAAGTATTAGATATAGTTAACTAGCTATAAGTTAGCTATAATAGACTAAATAAAGAAATTATATTTAAAAGGGAATAAACTAATAATCTAGATAAAGACAAAGGATAGAGATAAATAATAGTAAGTAATAATAATAATTAGAGACTAAAGAAGGTTAGTAACTACTATATAATAGTAGTAAGAGAGCTATTACTTAGCTAGTAAGGGTAACTTATAAGGTTAAGGGATATTATAAGAGAAAGGAAGTGTGTAAAAGGGGGAAAAATTAGTCTCTTTTATATTAACCCTAGACCCCTTAAGTAATCTAATACATCGCGTGTAAGTAATTTGTAAATCATAATAATAACCATTAGCTCTGCTACTTACACGTATACCTAATAGCTACGAACTTATAGTAACTATAATATAAGCCCTCTAGTTAGACTATTTAGAACTATAGTATTAGGTACCTTATTTATTTAAACTAATTATAAAAATTAACATAGGTTATTTATTTTTTTTAGTCTAGCTATATAATAGGTAATAATATTTATTTTGCTATATTAAAGCTATATATAGGCTACTATTTCGATATTACTACTTATAATAAAGGGGGTTATTTATAATTAGTGGTATTATTATTATTATTTTTTTACCTATATGTCTAGATATAAGGTTCCTTATCTTATTTTCTTTATAAGCTTTATTATAGTATCTATGCCCTAAGTAAGTAGCTCTTTTTATAATTAAGGTTAATTATATATTAGGGGGGTATTATATTAGGAGTGTAGAGGTTAGAGATAGGATATTTATAATAGTAAATCTTTAGAGAACCCTTAGGCTACTCTAATAATAAAGAGGCTAGCTAGCTATAAGATAGCTATATGTTCGTTAAGCAAGGTATTTATTAAGGATAGCGTATATTATATGTAGTAAGTTAGAGATTAAAACCTTTATACACTAGGCCCTAGCTAGTATCTTTCTAGTGGTAACTGCAAATCTTAGCCTTCACTTCGTTTATATCAGACCCTGCGGTACAAGCCGTGACAGTAACATAAACCTTGGTCTTAATATTAGATTTGCTCATTAAGGCATTTATTTAATTAAGTTATATTATTAGTAGTTAGCTCTTAGTGTTATATAGTAATTAATAGGTTATAAAGGGCTTTAGGTTAATAAATAGTTATAATATAACTTCCTTATGCTCTTTACTTAATATAATCTTATTTTATAGTTAGTGACTTTAGGTTAATTTGCTTAATCTTCCTACTTTAACCTTTCTAATGTAGTTCTATTAAATTATTAGCGTTCTATATAAGAATATAACTATTAAAGATAAGGGGATTCTTAGCTAATAGCTTTTGCTTTAGTTTTACTAAGAAATTTGCTTTCTTAAGTTCTTTTTCTTTAAGGTTATAAAAATCCTAGTTACTAAGGCCTAGCGTATTATCTATTTATATTCTAACTACTCTAAAGAGGTTATTATCTTTTAAAGCAGTAATTAATAAGTATAAGTTATAGGTTAAGGTTATTATATTAAGATAGTCTCTATAATAATAAAAGTAGGTTGCAAACTAGTAAGTTCTTACTTCTATAATTTTATATAAGGGCTTAATAACTTCTATAATAGTTCCTTTAGGAAACATATATACTATCTATTTAGGTAATATAGTAATAATTAATCTTATAAGCTATGTTTTTAATTATATATATGCCTATATAATATCTTAAATCTATAGGATAATGCCTTTAGATTTAAGTAATAGTGCTATTATAATAATTAATTATTAACTTAACTATTAGATTATTAGGGATTAGGTTAGAATAAATTCCTTCCCTTTATTATTTATCCCTTAGATTATAAGTTATAACTTTTTATATAGTATAGCTATTCCTTTGCCCTTTACTTCTCTTACTATATAAGATTTAAAGAGTCTCTTATTACTATATTTAGTAGGGTTAAACATTATAAATCTAAATATATTATAGGCTTATAAAGCATTAATCTTAGCTTAATCTAATAACTTAAAGGGCTTACCTAGGGTTATAATCTTCCCTTCCTAGTGTAACTAAAGGGCTAGATTTTAATTAGCTTTTTCCTTTACTATAAGAAATATTTTACTTAACTTACTATTAGCTATAATTTCCTTTATTAATACTTTCTCTTAGTCTTTATTTACTAGGTAAGTAATTATAGTAAATAGAGTATTAATTCCTATAAGGTTAAATTAAACTATAAGCTTCTTTTATAGTTTACTACGCTTTTTTCTAACTTATAAGACTTCTTTACTTAAAGCTTCTAGGGCAGTCTTCTTAATAGTAAGCTTATTATTCTTTATAGCCTAGTTATTATCTTTAGGCGCTAATTCTTAGGGTTCTTTAGCTTAGTATAAATTATAATAATACGGTTTTATAACTTTAAACTAGAATCTAGTTAGTCTATAGGGTAATTTAAGGGTATAGGTCTTTTTATTAGTAGTTAGAAGCTTATAAGGGCTATACTATTTATCTTTCTCTCTCTAAACGTATATATCTAACTATAGTAAAAGTTAGTGTATTAGCAAAGTATCTAGGCTATTATAGGTTTATAGAGCATTATAAACTTATTACTTTACTAGAAGTTATTACACTTTATTAGTGGCTTTGCGGATTACTTTAGCTTATTAAATAATAGATATACTTAGCGGTGACTTATTAGTTATCCTTAGGTATATACTAAAAATAAGAAGAGTTAGTATAAGGCTATTTAGGCCTGCTAAATTATTTATAGCTTTTATAGCTATTTAAAGTCGCTATTTAGGCATAAGGTCTTAACCTATTAAATCTATAATAATTATATAGGCTTGCCTTAATAGTCTATAATAGCGTTTAACCTTTCTAATGCTATTATAAGCTTTAACTAAAACCTTATTAATCTTAATTAATAGTAGTTATATATAATACTTAAATTCTAATAATATAAAGTTCTTTCTAGTATTATAGATAATCTAATCTAGAGGGCCTAGATAGGTATTAATCTAGTATTCACGTAAAGCATTCTAAATATTATAAGCTTTTTACTTACTTAGATCTAGGAATTAGGCTACTTAAAACAAAGTTATAGAATTAATAATATAAAGAACTAGTTAGCTATTAGTCTAAACAATATTAATAATAATCTTATAGTTAAATTCGTAATTATCTTTAACTATAAACTTAAATCTACTTAGAGCCTTTCTGTTTATTTAGTAATAGTAGTAAATGTTAGTTAATTATTTAATAGCTTTAGTCTTAACATTATAACTAGCTTATTATAGTATCTTTATAAGCTATTAAACTAATAGATGCCTAAATTAATAATATAATTAATAAATTTCTATCTCTAATATATAAAAGGCTACTATTTCTTTAGCTTCTAGAGTCTACTAAAGATATCCCTATTTCCTAATAATAAGAACAATCTTATTGCCTTAGATTAATATATTTATAAGGTTATTAACCTTAATACGTAATCTATCTATATTATCTAAAGAGAATAGGAAAGGCATATATATATTAATTACATAGAAAGAAATATTACCTAGCTCTATTAGTATATTAACTACTCCTTATATAGTTACTTTACTAGCACTAAATTTAATTATCTTCTCTAGAGTTATTTTAATCTTTAGTAATAGTATTAATCTTAGTAAAGCTTGCACTTATCTAATTCTAGCTGTTAATACACTAGAAGCTCCTATATTAGGTATAATTCCTTAGAAGACTTCTTTAGAGTAATATTCCTCTAAAATATAAGAGGTCTTTACTTTATTAAAGGGATTATGCTTAAGGTAAGCGTGTTCAAATGCTTAATCTCTTAAGGTTATAATAACATTACTATTATCTAGTTATAATCCTAATATAAAGAATTATATAATACTTAGTTAGTTAAACTTTAACATAAAGGTCTCTTTAGCGTTATTATCCTTATCCTTATTATTATTAGATTTAATAAAAGCTTTAGCTAATTTCTATACTCCTTTAGTAAGGTTATTTATTTCCTTAGGTCCTTAGCCTTTATAAGCTATAAGGAATACTTAGAACTTTCTCTCTATAGGTAGTAATTAGTGCCTCTTATTCTTTTACTAGTATTCTTTTGTCTCTTTATAGTCTTTCTCTAAATAATTTATTAACTAATAACTATTCTTATTATAGATATAGCATTTACTATAGCTATAGCCTTAGTTATAATAACTATAGCCTTTACTATAACCTTATTAATTATATAGTTAATTATAATAGTAGTCTATAAATATTACCTCTAAATTATTAGTATTAGTAATATTAATAGTGCTTTAATTAAATTAGGTAGCTAACTTATTAGCTTTAGTAATAGAGATTAATTTACAAAGGTCTCTAGTAAGTCCTTTAAAACTAGGTAAATAATTATACTTAGCTTGCTTACATTCTAGAACACTAGAAATTACGCTTAATATTTAATAATAAAGCTCTATATTAACTATTAATAGGGGAAAGAGTCCTCTATAAATATACTTAAGGGTTATAAGTAAAATCTTAAGATAATCTAGCTTAGATTTATTAGGATTCTAAGTAATAATGTTCTTAAGCGTTATATTATTCTATTCTTAGTAATAGAACTATTAGTTACTTTCTATTTTAAAGCATTAATAGATATTATTAACTATTTATTTATATATAAGACCTTTATTTGCTAGATAATTAAGGTAATACTATTTAGCATTACCTAAGAGTATAATTAGAAAGGCCTTATATATATATTCCTATAGAAGGTTTATTCTATTATATTTATTCTAGAATAGGTTAACTTTTAGTGTAAGAAAGTTATATATCTTCTTACTATAATAGTTATTATCCTTATATTCTTTTATAAGTTCTAAGATCTTTCTTATAATTTAGTCTTTAGAGGGGATTATTAAGGCTAGTATAACTTAAGCTAGTTATAGCTATTAAACTAGTTACTCTAGGGTAATAAATAGAATTATTAGTAGTTAAGGCGTGTTTCTTCTTAAAGGTAGTTATATAGTAAGAGGGTTATTAATAGGAGGATTATATAGTAAAGGGTTATAAAGAGAGGGAGTGTAAATAGGAGGGCTTATAATAAAAGGGTTATTAAGAAAGATAAATTTGCCTATAGCTATTTACTTTATAATTTTATTCTTAGGCTATAGTAATATTATATCTTCTTTAAGGACTTAGACTAATAATTTAATAATGTTACTACTTTAATTCTAAATAATATAAACACTATTTTTATAGAGGTAGTCTTATAATTTATATACTAAGGGTTATAAAGCTTAGTTAAGTATTTCTTTAGTCTAGCTATTAAGGTTATTATAGAAGATCTCCTATAGGGCAAGATCTTTATATTAGCTACTCTTATAAATATTAATTATCTATATAATATAGTTATTAAGCTCCTAATCCTTAGTAGTCTAAGGGTCTAGTTCTCTAGAGCTCTCCTAGTTAGTTATAATAGCTAAGGTATATTTTTAAAGTTATTAAGGTAGGGTAAACTTATTAGGTCTTTTAGGGTCTATAGATTTAGTAAGCTACTTTCCCTTTATAGTCTATAATAACACTTATTTATTATTAGAAGGTATTATTATATTATATAGTTTAGCTAGTAAGGCTAAGGGATTTTTTAACTAATAAGGGTTAAGTTAATCTTAGGTTTAAGATATTATATATAGCTATAAACTTCTTAGTTAGTTAATTAGTTTTCTTATAATAGATAATAGAATTAATTTCTTTATTAATAGCTTTAAACTTAATAATAGAAAAAGTTAAATTCCTTAGAAGCCTAATATCTAGTATCTAGAGTTTATCTTCCTTTAGTATGCTTCTTTAGTTAACTAAAGGAAGGTCTTTTCTTAAGTAATTCCTTGCTTATCTATGGTTTTTTAACCACTAATTAGTGTTAGTACTATTAAGGCTATTATAATATTATACACTAGTGTAAAAAGGGTTTAATTTAAAGGTATAATAGAAGTTAATTTATAAAGCTATCTAGAGGGCTATATAGCTATAGGAAAAGGGATTGCGAGTTATATGTATGCCTTGCGTACGGGTGCAGCTAATCACAGGGCGGCGTTGCCACATGTGCTCCACTTCCCCTAGTGGTTAACCTAACGTTAACCCGGATGTCGCAACATTTAGATTAAATTATAATAGATAATTTATAACTTTAGATAATTTATAACTTTAGCTAGTTTTAGATTAGCTTTATTTAAATTTATTATAGATAATAATATGTGCTTAATAATCCCCTTTACTAGGGAATAATTAGTTAAAATATTAACTATAATACTATTAGATTAGACTATTTTTCTTAGCTTTCTAATACTTTATATAATTATAGTTACTTTTACCTTAGTTAAGCTATAGCGTTTCTTAACGCTTAATATTACCCTTAAAAGGAATAGAATTAGCTATATCTAGTTATTCTTAATATCTCTTCTAGGAATACTTTAGCTATCCTATTTCTCTTATAATTAGAAGGTATATAGTCTAAATCCTTCCTTATAGGCATTAATTTTAAGGAAAAGTAGCTTACTTAGATTATAATACTATAAGGTCTATTTCTTACTTAGAAATGCTTTAATATCTTTAAAAGCCTTTTTCTCCTTTTTTATTAGTAAAAATATCTTTTACTATATCTTTCTTTTCTATATTAGTTTTAAGATCCTAGTGATTTTTTTATCCTTCTTATAGAATTCCTTTAATAACGCTATCTTCTATGCCTATAATAGTTAGATTTATATATTAAACTATAGGATTTTATTATAAAGAAATCTAGCTATTTTAATAAAGGTCTTAAGACTTAATAAGTTAGTTAGGAAAATTATTTTTTAAAACGCTTTTAGCCTATTATTTATATTAATAATTCTATTACTATTAATAATAAAACTAAGTAATTAAATAGTAAGGTAACTAATAAAAGTATTTAATCCCCTTTTCTTTATTATTTTTATCTTTCTTTATACTTCTCTTAGTTTTAGTAATAGTAGTACTATAAGCTAGGCTAGTAATACCTTTAAATAGCCTCTCTAATACCTTATTACCTTTTAATCTATTAGATTTATTAAGGTATTCTTTATATTTAGCTTTTAGAATATAAGATCTAACTTACTTCTAAATAAAATACACTATTTATATATCTATTAGGTTTTAATAAATAGGTAGCTCTTACTATATTAAATACTTATATCTTATTACTACCCTATTATTAAATTTATATCTTATAAGTTTATTTAAATCTTCTTATTTACTAATTTTAATAAGTTTTTATTTTTAATACTTAAATCCTAGATTTTATTTATTAAAAGTATAAAACTAGTATATAAGGTATAGTTTATTTTTAGTAACTAGGAAGTTACGCTAAAACTCTATAAATTAATATTATAAATAGTTAGTTTTAGATATAAGGTTTTTATTTCTAGGTTTTTAGAAGGGTATAATAAAAGAATCTCTAATTACTACTACTTATTATATACTAGCTTAGCATAATAGGGGGCAAATCTATTAGAGAGACTAATAGATTTGTAATTATAAAGTTATACTAAGTTTACTTATAAAAGCTACTATTAGGGATATAGTAAGATATTAGAAGTAAGTTAATTCTATTCTAGCAAAGTCTAAATCTAGCCTTATATCGGCCACCCTTGCGTTCCGCCACGTAACAATAAGCGTTGTAAAGGACGAATTTAGTTAGGCTATTAAATTAGCTAATAAATTTAATAGGCTAGATACCTTTAAAGGTTATTATATTCTTTAAAGACTTCCTTAATAAGGTCTTCTAGCTACTAAAAGTTATTCTCTTCTATTACTAGCTTTTATTAAAGGTCTTATATTTGCTATTATTACTATTAAATTTACTACTATAATTACTATTACTACTATAGATAACAAGTCCTTAGGTCCTAAAGGTCCTGCTAATGCTATTCTTACTACTACTAAAACTACTAAACTAGCTATTATTAAATCTATTAATATTACTAACTAGCTAGGCATAAGTCCTTAAGATATTAAAAGACCTAATTTCTTAAGGGAAAGGTCTTCCTATAGATGCTATAGGTTTAGCGTTAATAATCTTGCTTATAAAGCCACTATAATTACTATTGCTTACACTAATCTAGCTAGTGTAAGGGAAGCATTATAGCGGGCTTTATTAGATTGAAATTGACGAATTTGTCAGATTTGACGGTTGGGTCGAAGAATCGAAGGTCGAAGGTTGAAGGTCTTCGGGTTGATTGAATTCGCACGATCAATTGATTCGAAGGTCGAAGGTCAAAGGTCGAAGGTTAAAGGTCTTTAAATCAAAGGTCTTCGAAGATCGAAGAATCTGATAATAGGAGCGATGCCTAAGGGAGCTATTAGGCCTAGCAAAAGGGATAGCTTAGTTAATTAGTTAGATTAACGGTCGTATTAAAGTTAATAGATTAAACGGTTAGATTGAAGGTTAATAGATCTAATAGTTGGATTAAGGTTAACGAATTAAAAGTTAACAAATCTATTGGTTAGAACAAAGGTTAATAGTTCTAACAGTTAGATTAAAGGTTAACAAATCTAACAGTTAGAACGAAGGTAAATGGTTCTAATAGTCAGATTAAAGGTTAATAAATCTAACGGTTAGAACAAAGGTTAACAGTTCTAATGGTTAGATTTGAAGGTTAACAAATCTAATAATAGGCGCGATGCCTAGGGGGAAGCTATCTGGCCTAGTAAAAGGGATAGCTTTAATAGGCTTAGTAAATTAGTTAATAAATTATTAGTTTAGTGGCTTTTATTAGTAGTAAAAGCGCGAGGTACGTAGCGGTTAGAGAGCAATTACTACCACTTATTATATAATAGAATATAAAATCTAAAGAGTGTTATTACGTGCTAGAATTGACAATTAGGCTGTTATCTTAGGATGTGGCCTGTCAATGCCACGAGACCTCGGATGTGGCTAGCACGTGACCTAGAACCCCTATATTAGACGATAGCTCTGACCTCTAGCTAGTTAAATTAAACAACCTTCACACACTTATTATATCTTACATTTTATAACGTAACACGTGGTAGCAATTACTCTCTGACCGCTGCGTACCTCGCGCTTTTTACTGCTAATAAAAGCCACTAAACTAACCGATAATTCGTTAACCAATCCACTAAGCCCGTTAAAGCTACCCCTTTTACTAGG
>JFGW01000459.1:0-17708 GCA_000729825.1 Epichloe sp. AL9924
GTAACTTATTTAAGGAGTAAAAAGATTGTAAAAACAAGAGCAAAAATAGGTAATAGTAATATAGCTAGCTTAACTATATGAAGGTTTTTCTAGATGTTTTTTTTCGATTTACTAAGGTAAAAAGAAAAGAGAAAAGAAAGAAAGAAAAGAGAAAACAGGGGAATACCCCTCCTTAAAAATTTTTTTCACTTAGCTAAGCAAGTGGGTCACAAATGATGCAATTGACTAAACAGTGTAATTGGACCAATCAAATGATAGAGGGCCCATAAAAGACCCACAAAAGACCCACTTTTTTATATATACTTTATAAATTATAAGAAATATTCCTATACCTTTAAAATATTATAAATCTAGTTAATTTATAGCTTTTTAACTAATTTTACAAAGAAATAATTAATTTTAATTAATTAAATATTAATTTATATATATAAAAGTACTAGTTTATAGTATATTTTGTAGTTAATAATTATCTTAAGCTAGTTATATTATATATTACTTAGATTATATAATATAAAGAAACTATAAATTATTTAGAATTAAAAATTATTTTTAAAATAAAAAATAATTTTATATAACTAGTATTATATTTATAAGTTATTCTAGGAAATTTAGTGTTTTTTTAAAGTAATTTTACCTTTTTAATATTACTAATTTTATAATTTTATTCTTTTAAATATATTTTTTAACATTAAATTATTTACTTTTAGTCCTATATTTTATAAGAAAAAGGAAAAACTATTTTATAAAACCTAAATTAATTTTTATTAATTTTTATTAATTTTTATTAATTTTTATTAATTTTTATTAATTTTTATTAATTTTTATTAATTTTTATTAATTTTTATTAATTTTTATTAATTTTTATTAATTTTTATTAATTTTTATTAATTTTTATTAATTTTTATTAATTTTTATTAATTTTTATTAATTTTTATTAATTTTTATTAATTTTTATTAATTTTTATTAATTTTTATTAATTTTTATTAATTTTTATTAATTTTTATTAATTTTTATTAATTTAAATAAAATTTATATTAATTATATAAATTAGGTTATAAGTAATATATATTTTAGGCTAAATATATATAATATTAAAGCTATCTAGTAATTTTATTTAGATTTAAGAGCTATTATTTAAACTTATTTTAAAATTATATATAGGGTAAATTTAAAAAAAAAACTAAAAAAGATTAAATAATATAGTATTAATATAATCCTATTATATAAGTTAGTAAAAAAATATCTTATTATATAGAGAAAAAATTAAGAAACTATTAAAACTTACTTATAAAACTATAATTACCCTATATTATAATCTATAGCTAATAATCTAAAACTAGGAAAGTTTAATAAATCTATAACTAAATAACTAAATTATAATAAAAATAAAGAGCTATATTAAGTTAATAGTATAAAATTCAAAGAATATAATAAGATATTAATATACCCCACTTTTTTTTTATTACTACACTACACTACAATTCACTACACTACATACTACAAGGAAAGTCAAAATACTACATTTACTACACTACATGTAAAGCTCTGATGCAAGCTAGTAATAAAAAGGTCCTTTGACTAGAAAGGGCTAAAAATAGGTCTTATTTTTAACATAAGCATTAATTTTAAGGAAAAGTAACTTACTTAAATTATAGTACTATAGGGTTTATTCCTTACTTAGAAATACTTTAATATCTTTAAAAGCCTTTTTCTCCTTCTTTATTAGTAAAAATATCTTTTATTATATCTTCCTTTTTTATATTAGTTTTAAGATCCTAGTGATTTTTTTATCCTTCTTATAGAATTCCTTTAATAACACTATCTTCTATGCCTATAATAGTTAGATCTATATATTAAACCATAGAATTCTATTATAAAGAAATCTAGCTATTCTAATAAAGGTTTTAAGACTTAATAGGTTAGTTAGGAAAATCATTTTTTAAAACGCTTTTAGCCTATTATTTATATTAATAATTCTATTTGTTAGTTCCACCAAGGAATGTAGCACTAGTGCAACGTAAAGGGGTTTAATTTAATAAAGTTAGTAATAGTTAATAGCTTAAAGAGAGAAGAGAAGAGAGAGAAGGAGAGAAATCTAGCTAGAAGAGAAAAGGGGGAAAAGTAAGTCTATAGTGCAAAGCTACTATAAGTGGTATAGGGTTATATATGATATAGCTAATCGCATTATATGCATCCCTTTTAGTAGACTTACCCTTAGCTATAGTTAGACTAACTATTATCTAAAGGTCTAAAGGAAGCTATACTAGTAGTCTCTCTTTTTCCTTGTGGCTAAAGGAGCCTAAAAATATAATAAAAATTAAATTAAAGGAAAGTATATATAAGTAAATCCCTTTATAAGAATCTATAGCTTTAATTAGCTAGCATAGCCTTAGTTATTCTAATTAACCTAGGTACCTTAATTTATACTTACTAACTTATTATCTTAGTCCTCCCCTTTACCTAACCTTATAGGTCTCTTAACCTAGCCTTCTATATAAATTATTAATTTGTTTAAATTAATTAAGGTTAAAAGAGCTAAATTTAGCAATGCCTTTATTATTATATTAGCTAGATTATTACCACTATTAATTTACTTAACCTTATAGATCTCCCTTCTCTTATATAACTATTAAAGGGCTATAATATTAATTATTAGCTACTTCTCTTTTATTATACCTAGCTTTATAAGGTATTTATATAGTAAGAAGGAGTTAGTATAAAGAATTGTTAGGATTTAAGGTATCTTTAATTAGTCTGTGATTAGGTAAAGAGTTATAGATATTATATATGTAATATTAGCGCTTTAAACTATACTATATAGCTTAGATATAAGTGCGCTATAAGTTATATACTTGCTTTTTATAGAGTTATATATAATAATATTACCTTTTCAGGTAAAGGTATTATTATCCTTTATTACCTTATTACTAATTATAATTATATACCTAATTTATAAGCTAAGGTCTTTATTATTAGTAAGGGACTTATTTATAAATATAAAGAGCTTTGCCTCTTTAAGAGTTAAGGGAATATACTATAATCCCTACTACTAATGCTTAATTTACTACTTAAGGTATTTATTAAGTTATATAATATTATTAGCAAAGGGTTCTTAGTGTTATATAGCAATAAAAAGGTTATGAAATGCCTTAAGCTAGTATATAGTTATAATATAGCTTCCTTAGGCTTATTACTCCACGTAATCCTACTTTGCTATTAGTAATTAGGGATTAACTTCCTTAATCTTCTAACTCTAACCCTTTTAGGTTAGGGTTAGTAAGTTATTAGCGTTTTAGGCTAGGATATAGCTATTAAAGATAAGAGAATTTATAGTTATTAGGCGTTATTTTTCTTTCACTATAAACTTTACCTTCTAGAGCTCTTTTTCTTCCTTATTAAAGAACTTATTATTACTAAGACTAAGGGTATTATTTATTTATATTCCTATAATACTAAAGAGATTCTTATTATTTAGAGTTATAATAAGTAAGTAAGAATTATAGGTTAAAGTTATTATATTAAGATTATCCCTATAATAATAAAAGGATATTACCTACTAGTAGGTTCTAGCCTTTATAATCCTATAAATAGGCTTAGTTACCTCTATTACTATGCCTTCTAGAAAGAGGTATATAATTTACTTAGGTAACCTTATAATAATTAGCCTCTTTAGCTTTATATATAACTAAATATAGGCTTATATAATATCGTAAATCTAAAGGTAAATCCCTTTTTACTTTAATAATAAAGTAATAGCTATAATTAGCTATTCACTTACTTACTGTATTATTAGTAATTATATTAGGATAGGCTCTTTGCCTTTATTATTATAGCCTTATATAATAAGGTAAGACTTCTTATATAGTAATTCTATTCCCTTACCTTTAATCTCTCTAACTATATAAGAATTAAAGATCCTATAGCCTTTGTATTTTACTAGGTTAAAGCTTATAAATTTAAATATATTATAAGCCTATAGGGTATTAATTTTAACCTAGTTAGACTACTTAAAGGGCTTACCTAGGGTTATAATCTTTCCTTCTTAGTAAAGTTAAAGAGTAAGGGTTTAACTAGCCTTCCCCTTTACTATAAGGAATACTATATTTAGTATTTCTTTAGCTATAATCTCTTTAATTAATACTTCCTCTTAGTCTTTATTAATAAGCATAAAAGGTTTTATAAGTCTAATAGCTTCCTTAGGATTATAAGCCCTAGCCCTAATAGCCTTTGCTTTTACTATATTAAGGCTATTAGCTTTATAGCTTCCTATAAGGGCTACTTTTATAGCCTTAAGATTAGCTATAAGGTCTTTAACTCTATAGCTTCCTATAGGGGTTACTTTAGCTTTATAAGCCTCTATAGGCTTTTCTATACCCTTATTAATATAAAATTAAATAGTAAGGTTCTTCCTTAGCCTCCCTTACTTTCTCTTTACTAAAGGCACTTCTTTTTCTTTTACTTTTACTCTTATACCCTTTATTAGCCTATCTCCTAGGCCCTCTAGTAACTTATCTCCCCTAGCTACCCTTATCTCCCCCTAAAGGTTCTTTTCTTTATAGAGAATCTTTAAAGTAAGTATACTTTCTCTAGGGTTTTAGGGCTTTACTTTCTTATCTCCCCTATACTATAAGTCCTTATAGTATAGCTTTACTACTATAAAGTAAAACTTTGCTAAGCTATAGGGGAGTTCTGCTAATCGGAGCTGTACGGAAAAATCGTCAACGCTGTGACTAGCCGTTTTCGGATAGAAAGGTTACTTGCCACACACCTACACGTAAATCACACCTATTATTATAGCACATTACCTTTGCACTTATAATAAAGTCTGTCATATTTATTAATTTAATTATAGCTATAGCTAATTCGCTTAAAAACGCGATATCTAGTGTTTTTATTAAATATGCACATATTAATTAGTCTAACTAATTATCTAGCCTCTAACTAGGATTATAACTTCCCTTATTAGCTAGCAATATAGGTTGCCTTTCTATAGCTTATCTTGCTAATAATTACATTGCCCTAGTAGTTATATAGCCTCTTAAACCTCCTTAAGACTATCCATAGCCTCTGCCCTTACTGCGTGTCCCTTGTAATAACCCTTATAATAATCCTTATAATAATCCTTTTAATAACCCTTATAATAACCCTTATAATACGCCTTCTACTACCTCTGCTTGCGTTGCTGTGCGTTGTATACTATAATTTAGCTAATAGGGGCCACGGGTGGCTAGAAGCTACGGTCTTTGTGGTATAAGAACCTAAAAAGAGCCCTATAAGGTGCCCTAATTCCCTGTAATTATAGCAGTCTTATTATATTTATTATAAGGCTCTTGTTACTAGCTAATGTAAATAGGGTTAAGAATTTAAAGTATTAGATTATATAAATCCTATTAATTAACATAAGCTTAATATAAAGTGTGTATCCCTTATTATCTTAATTACTAATATACTAGAGGCCTTTATAGCCACTAGTAAGGATATATAGCTTCCTTTATAAGATCTTAACTATAGTTATAAAGGTTAATAAGTATATAGGCATATAGGAGGGCAAATTACTATTAGAATTAACAGGGTAAATCGCATAATAATAGCTAAATTTAGCTAGCCCACAAGGTATAAGCTTAATAATATTGCTAATTTATTAATTTAATAGCCTTAGAGGATATTTATAAGGGAAGTCCACTAAGCTAATCCCTTCTAATATATCGCTTCTTAAGCCTTATATTATTAATTATAATATATTCTTTATATTTTTAAAGGATTAATTAGAGTATTTATTTCGTTGTAAGGAAGAGGTAAAAGAGATTGCCTATGCCTATAATTAAGTAAGACTTTAAGTTCTTATAAGCTAATTTACTAGGACTATTAGTATACTAGCTAAAATTACAATAAAATCTTATAAAATAGAATGCCTATTACTTGCGCTAAGGGAACCACTAGTCCTTAATATATTAAAGAATATTATTTTGCTATAGATTATATATACGCTTTATATTATTCTAAATACTCTAGAAGGTTATAAGCTAGTTAGCGTATATTAGCTTTGTAAATGCCTTTATAAGCCCTATAAGGCTATTATTAAAGGCATTCTATAAGGCATTATTTATAACCTTTATAGCACCTTCTTTAAGGCCCTTCTAGTCATAAAGAATTCAGGCCTAAACGCAAGTAATAAGGTGCTAAATACAAAGCTGCTATTATATTATTAGAAAAATAGTCTTTAGGGCGTTTTTTAGGGCTTTTTCTATATCTATAAGGATAATAGAAGGGGCCTTAATATAGTGCTCTTTACGCACTACGTTAAATATTATAAGAAGCTACTTATAGCTTTACTCTATCTCTAATAATAGTAATCTAAAGCTAATGTTTATAATTATATTATAAGCTATAATAGTAGTAATTACTATTAAGTAAAGCCTAAAGCAGTTAGTCTTATATATATTATTAATTCTAATAATATAAGGGAAATGCTTCTATTTATTAAGGTATTCTTATATAGTCTAAAAGGTAGCTTATAGTCTATTATTATTATTAATATTAAGCCTATAAGGGTAGCCCTTATCTTATAAGGCCTTTATAAAGCGTTGTGTGCCTAAGTGTAGCCCTAGGGCTTCTTAACGCACTAATTAACGCTTATTAGAGATATCCTTCGCGGTAATTAGTATATCTAGGTGCTTAAGGCATAATAATTTAGTAGCCTTACAAGCCTAAACGCCCTATAGTAGCATTATCTCGCGAATTAAAGCCTTATATGCTACTATATAGTGGCAATAGATAGGATAAGCTATAGGGTCTAGGGAATGCCTATAATTATAATAATACTATCTAGGGATTATAGTGTATAACTAAGTGTTATTTATCCACTAGTTATAGCTTATATATACTTAAAATAGGCAGTTAGTAAGGTAAGTAGCTAGCTAATAAATCCCTAGAGATTTAGAAGGCTACTAGTAGCTATAGTTATAATAAAGCAAGATATATATTACTATACGTGCCCTATTAACTTTATAATAATTACTACTAGATTTCTTAATAAAGGCTATACTATTTATATAGCCCTATTACTATAGAAAGGTATAGAGCTTATTAAATATACTAAACTATAGAGGGGTAGGTAGTTTAGGGATATTATTACCTTTATAGTATTAATTAAGCTTTATACTATAAGGCATAACTATATTATTAAAAAAATAGGTTTTATAAATAAACTAAGGCATTATAAAGATAGGAAATGTAGATTTAAAGCTAATATTAATAAGAATTATTATGTTATTAATGAATTTATTAACTATAATTAATATTAAAGAAGCAAGCAATTTGCGGATAGGCAAACTACCTAGTGTAGCTATGTGTAGCCTTGTAATGTCACGTAATATTTTTTTTGCCATGGCGCCCTATATAAATTAGGTGCAAGGGCGTGGGATGTGGGATATTGTGAGAATAATAATAGCTAGGCAAGAGGTATAGGGGCTCTGGTATATTAACTAAAGCTTGCTAGGTCTAAGTGTGTTATGCGTGTGAGTTACTAGCTTATAGCTAGCGGCTTACTAGTGTTATATAGACCTAGCCCTAGGGTGTGGCCTATCTATAGGGCACGCTAGTAGTATGCCTATATTATAAGTAAGGCCTTATAATTATTCCCTTACTTATAGCTAGGCTCTTAAATAGCTTTTACTAGCTTTTATATAGCTATTTACTAACTAGCTACTATATTAAAATAATAATAAATAATAATAGTATTTAAGTATAAATTTGCCTTTAACTCCCTATTATATTATATACTTCTTACCTCTATATCCCTAGTTAACTTTTTAAAACTATTATAATACCTTAAGCTACTATTATATTCCCCTTACTAATTACCTCACTTTTACTATAGATTTAGACTATATTCCCTTAAAGGAATATTCCTATATATATTATTTACGCACTAGATACACTAACTTTAAGAAAAGCCTACTATCTAAGCCTAAATTACCCTAGATTAACTATTAATTCCCTATAGAATTATTTACTACTATTATAATAGTAAAATATTTAAAATGCTATATTTAATATTATAAGCGTAGTAATACTTATAATACTATATATATACTAATATTCCTATGTCTTTTAGTCCCTTATTACTAATATCTTTATATAGGCTATAGTTACTATAAAAGGTAACTTTTTAGATCTTTTAGCCTTAATAAACTAGGTATAAACCCTTATAATTACCCTTAGTAGCTTATATAAGGAAGACCTAGAGGACTGAATATTCTCTAAGGTAACTTACTTTAGTTTTACTAGGGCTTATCTAAACCTAATACTAGGGTTTAATTATGCTAATATAGCATACTATATTATATTTAGCCTTACTAGGGCTATAAAGGTCTATTAGGTCTATCTTTTCCTTACCTATATGCTAGTCTTTTGCTTACTTCTTAGGGTAAGAGGCATTAATTTTATATAACTAGTATATTATTTCCTACTAGTAACTTTCTATTACTATATTTCTAGCTCCTATCCTAGGGGTAGTAAGTACTCTAATTCTTTTTACTATCTCTTTGCTAACCTTTTTATAGCTAAACTATTATAAACTTTCCTATATTTAGAAGGTAAAGGTAACTTTATATCTAAGGTCTTATAACCTAGGTTTTATGCCCTAGGGTATTGCTAAGTATTGCTTTTACTAAGTAATATAGGAGCTAATTAGTAAGGATAAGGACTAGGGTAAGTACCTTCTTTATAAAGGTATAGTTCTTTTATATAAAGGGGCTATAATAAAGGGGTTTTCTTTAAGTCTCTGTTAGGAGCGCAGAGGACGGAGACAGGACGTTTATAATAGTAGATCTTTGGAGAACCTTTAGGCCGCTCTAATAACAAAGAGGCTAGCTAGCTATAAGATAGCCACGTGTTTATTAAGCGGGGTATTTATTAAGGATAGCGCATATTATATATAGTAGGTTAGAGATTAAAACCTTTATATACTAGGCCCTAGCTAGTATCTTTCTAGTAGTGACCATAAATCTTAGCCTTTACTTTATTTATATTAGACCTAGTGGTATAAGCTATAATAAACAGCGCTTACATAGCTAACCACTAGTTATCTTGTTGTAAAGATACCTATATTCTTATTCTATTATCTATAGGGTATTCTATAGCAAGATTACATTCCTAGGTCTATACTAATTAAACTAGTATTATATTAGGAGATATAGCTTTATTACTACTCTTATTATATTTCTCTGTTATATACTTATTACTTTTATAGGTAAAATAGTCTAGTGCCTAATAAGTTAGTATAGTATATCTAGGCTTTCTATATTTAAAGCACACTAGGGATAATTTTTTCCTTTAATCCTTACTTTATTACTATACCTTATCTATAGGTAATATAAAGTATTACCTTTTCTTTTTATAGTCTTAACTTTTTTTATTACTTTAGCCTAAATTTATTATAACCTCCGCTTTCTTGCCCTAGCCTTATAACTAGCTTTCTAATATTAGAAACTCTTAGCTAATTATTTACTTCCTTATAGTATTATTTAAGCTATTTAGAAAGATAGTAATTCTTAGGTATATAGGAATTACCTTAGGTAATTTAGCTTTTACCTTAGTCTAAGCTCTTATAAAGGCTTAAAATAATTAGTTATCTCTTTGCCCAAGATTTAGTAAAGTTCTTATTACTTCTAAGCACCTTATATTCTTATCTATTATTCTAGTCTTTAGCTAATTAAGAAAACCTATTTATATAAGTAATACATAATTTACATGCCTATCCATAGCTATATAACATATCTATTATTACTTTGTATTATTAGCTAGGCAGCTGCCTATATATACTACCTTAGTTATATTATTCCTAAAGGTATAATAGTCTAATTTAAATAACACGTTTAAATCTACTAGGAAATTCTAGAGGTTCTTATATATATTCCCTTTATATATAGGTATTTTTATCTATGTTTTAATAAGACTACTTTACTATATAATTACTACTAAATTACTATAGACTACTAGTAAAACTATAGTTAAAGTTTAAGGGGTAATTATAAGTCCCTAAGGAGGTCTAGCTAATAATAGATTTACCTTAATCTCCTTAATTTATGCCTTAATTTGCAGAATCTCCTATTTTCTTTATGTATATAGTAGCTTAGCTTATGTAACCTTATAGCGTCTCTATAACGCTCTATTATTATTATTCGCATTACCTATGCCTTTATCTAGATTAGGGACTAGTGGCGTTTCTTACACCCTATTATTATCTATTATTCTAGACTATAGGGGTCCTCTGTCCTATGACTGATTGTCCGCACCTTCGTCGTTGCGAGGTGCTGGCGTGTTTCGTGTAGACCTTCGCAGCGTCGGCTAGGTCTGATATAAACGAAGTGAAGGCTAAGATTCGCAGTCGCTACTAGAAAGATACTAGCTAGGGCCTAGTGCATAAAGGTTTTAATCTCTAACCTACTATATATAATATATGCTATCCTTAATAAATACCTTACTTAATAAACATATAGCTATCTTATAGCTAGCTAGCCTCTTTATTATTAGAGTGGCCTAAAGGTTCTCTAAAGATCCACTATTATAAACATCCTATCTCTGTCCTCTACGCTCCTAATATAATACCCCCTTAATATATAATTAACCTTAATTATAAAAAAAGCTACTTACTTAGGGCGTGAACACTATAATAAAGCTTATAAAGAAAACAAGATAAGGAACCTTATATCTAGATATATAAGTAAAAAAACAATAATAATAATACCACTAATTATAAATAACCCCCTCTATTATAAGTAGTAATGTCTAAATAGCAGCCTATATATAGCTTTAATATAGCAAAACAAATGTTATTACCTATTATATAGCTAGACTAAAAAAAATAGATAATCTATATTAATTTTTATAATTAGATTAAATAAATAGGGTACCTAATACTATAGTTCTAAATAGTCTAACTAGAGGGCTTATATTATAGTTACTATAAGTTTGCAGCTATTAGGCATGCGTGCAAGTAGCAGAGCTAATAGTTATTATTGTGATTTACAAATCACTTACCCGCGGTGCGTTAGATTACTTAAGGGGTCTAGGGTTAATATTAAAGAGACTAATTTTCTCCCCCTTTTACACACTTCCTTTCTCTTATAATATCCCTTAACCTTATAAGTTACCCCTACTAGCTAAGCAATAGCTCTCTTACTGCTATTATATAGTAGTTACTAACCTTCTTTAGTCTCTAATTATTATTATTGCTTACTGTTATTTATCTCTATCCTTTGTCTTTATCTAGATTATTAGTTTATTCCCTTTTAAACATAATTTCTTTGTTTAGTTTGTTATAGCTAACTCGTAGCTAGTTGACTATGTCTGATACTCGTGTTAGGACTCCGCCTCCTCTGGCAGCTCCGGACCAAGGTAGAAGCCGAATTACCTAAGGCAATTCCTATACGCCTAAGAATTACTATCTTTCTAAATAGCTTAAATAACGCTATAAGGAAGCAGATAATTAGCTAAGAGTTTCTAATATTATAGAGCTAGTTATAAGGCTAGGGCAAGAAAGCGGAGGTTATAATAAATTTAGGCTAAAGTAATAAAAAAAGTTAAGACTATAAAAAGAAAAGGCAACGCTTTATATTACCTATAGATAGGGTATAGTAATAAAGCGGGAATTAAAGGAAAAAATCATCCTTAGTATGCTTTAAATATAGAAAGCCTAGATATACTATACTAACTTATTAGGTACTAGACTATTTTACCTATAAAAGTAATAAGTATATAATAGAGAAACATAATAAGAGTAGTAATAAAGCTACATCTCCTAACATAATACTAGTTTAATTAGTATAGACTTGGGAATACAATCTCGCTGTAAAATACCCTATAGATAATAGAATAAGAATATAAGTATCTTTACAATAAGATAACTAGTGGTTAGCTATGCAAGCGCTATTTATTATAGCTTATACTACTAGGTCTAATATAAATAAAGTAAAGGCTAAGATTTACAGTTACTACTAGAAAGATACTAGCTAGGGCCTAGTGCATAAAGGTTTTAATCTCTAACTTACTATATATAATATACGCTATCCTTAATAAATACCCCGCTTAATAAACACATAGCTATCTTATAGCTAGCTAGCCTCTTTATTATTAGAGTAGCCTAAAGGTTCTCCGAAGATCCACTATTATAAACGTCCTGTCTCTGTCCTCTGCGCTCCTGACAGTCTCCTTACTTTATAAGTATATTTTTATTTATTTTTTAGTAAGTAATCTAAGGTTTCTTAGTTTAGAGTGTAATAGTAGCTAGTAAGGCTAGGCCTTTTTTTATAGGAATATTATATCTCTTTACTTATAACGTACTTATATCTTACTATCTCTCTTATAGGATTTGCTTTAGTAAAATACCTAAATTACGTGTTATATACCTTCTATATCTTTAGCTAGGACTTATTAGTTATATTTGCTTAGCTAACCCTTCTATTTTACTAGGTATTTATTGCCTTTATAGGTCTTCCTATAGTCTTTAACTTCCTTTACTTTATACTTATTTTCTTTATCTTTAAGGTCTAGTATTAGTATTTTCTTATCCCTAGTGTCTTTATAGTAATTCTATAGTTCTAGTAAACTAATATAGAATATATTATATAACTAACTATACTTTTTAGGTAATACTAATTAGTATGCTTATTTTCCTATAGTATTAAGTACTTAAAATAGTCTAATAAATCTAGGGATTAGCTTTTATTTTATATCCTTAAGTCTAATATTCTTTACTAATAATACTATAAAGTTACCTCTTTTTAAGGTTAATAGGTAGTAGCGCTTATTATAGTACTTTACCTAGGTTTTAGTGGCTTTTACCTAGTTTTCCTTTAGTTACTCCCTAACTTTATATAACTTTATAATATATATATAGGCTTCTAGTACCTCCCTTTCCTTAATCTTATCCCTAAAAGCTAGGTAAAACTTAGGTAAATATCCTATAAGGGAGTAGTTTAGAGAGTAACCTATAGTCCTATTAACTATATTATTATATATAAATTAGGCTACTAGAAGTAGCTTTAGCTATATTTACTAGTTCTTTATAATAAAGTATTAGAGGTAATACTTAAGCACTTAGTTTATTCTCTTTATTTACCTATTAGTTTAGGGGTAAAATGCTATAAAAAGCCTTTACTTTACGCATAATAGGTAACATAGGTCTAACTAGAATTAGCTTATAAAGACTAATCCCCTATTAGATTTAATACCCTCTAGTGCCCTAAATTATAGTTTAATCTCCCTATAGAAAAGCTTTACTAATTTAGCTATATTAATAGTCGTAGTTATAGGTAAGAAGATAAAGTACTTAGTAAATTAGTCTATAATCACTAGGATTATATTAGTTTCTTGCTTACTAGCTTATATAATAAGTAATCCTATAATAAAGTCTATTAAAATCTCTACCTATAGTTACCTTAGTATTAGTAGTAATTTAAGGCTTCTATATAGGCAATACTATCTAGCCACTACTTATTAGCAAATCCTATAGCTTATAATATAGTTTAAAATAAACTTACTTATAGCTAGCTACTAGAAGTAATACTTTAATAGCCTAAGAGTGTACTTAGTCCTAAAGTAACCTACTAGTAAATTATTATAGTATAGCTATAGAAGCTCTTATTATAAGATAGGCTCCTAGGGAATAACTACTTAGTCTTAGTATATTAGAAGGCCCCTTATACTATATAACTATAAACTAGCCTTTCTCTTCCCTTTTACTAGGGAGTTATAAGTCTTACTATTTTACCTCTATAATCTAGGTCTTAATCCTATACCTTCTATAGTAATTACGCTAATAGTTTATTTACCTTAGATTAGTAGGGATTTAGTAATATAAAAGCCCCCTATATCTCTTATACTACGCTAATATCTTAGATATATATTACTTTCTCCTAGAAATTACCCTTATTTAGCTAATCTTTTACTAGATTTATAGTAGCTATTTAGCCTCTTAACTAGGCTACTTTAGCCTCTAGAGCTTTCTCTATAGGGGCTAGGGTATTTTTTTTCCCTAAAGATATCTTATTAAGCCTCTTTATAACTAAGACTAGTAATATACCTAGTCTTCTTTAATATATTAGTATCTTTTCTTTTACTACTTCTTTAGTAGTTACTATTTTCTTTTAAAGTTCTAGTAGAAGTGCCCTATTTATTAGGGGTTTGCCTTTATAATTAGACCTCCTTAATAGTATATCCGCTAGGTTACTTTTCCCTAGTCTATGCCTAATTATAAAGTAAAAGGGGTAAAGGAATATACACTATTTAGCCTACCTTCTATTTAGCTTTTACTACCTTATAAAGGTCTATAAGTTATAGTAGTCTAATGGTGTTAGGAGCGCAGAGGTCAGAGACAGGACGTTTATAATAGTGGATCTTTAAAGAACCCTTAGGCTACTTTAATAATAAAGAGGCTAGCTAGCTATAAGATAGCTACGTGTTTATTAAGCAAGGTATTTATAAAGGATAGCGTATATTATATATAGTAAGTTAGAGATTAAAACCTTTATACACTAGGCCCTAGCTAGTATCTTTCTAGTAGTAACTATAAATCTTAGCCTTTACTTTATTTATATTAGACCCTATAGTATAAGCTATAATAAATTAATCTTTAAACCTTTAAGGGAAACAAACTATTAGCTAGATTATTATATAGCTAATGCTATAAAAGTCTATATAAAACACGCTAGTACCTTATAATAATAAAGGTATAGATAATTAGTTATAGGATAGAGGACCCCTATAGTCTAGAATAATAGATAATAATAGGGTGTAAGAAATGCCACTAGTCCCTAACCTAGATAAAGGCGTGGGTAATGTAGATAATAATAATAGAGCGTTATAGAGACGCTATAAGATTATATAAACTAAGCTATATTGCTTTAAGAGAATATAAGAGATTCTGCAAATAGAAGCGTAAATTAAAGAGTTTAAGGTAAATCTATTATTAGCTAGACCTCCTTAGGGACCTATAATTACCCCTTAAACTTTAACTATAGTCCTACTAGGAGTCTATAGTAACTTAGTAGTAATTATATAGTAAAATAGTCTTATTAAGATATAGAGAAAAATACCCACATATAAAGGGAGTAGCTGCCTAGCTAATAATATAAAGCGATAATAGATGCGTTATATAGCTATGGAATACCCTATAGATAATAGAATAAGAATGTAGGCGTCTCTACAATAAGATAGCTAGTAGCTAGCTATATAAGCGCTGTTTAATATAGCATAGATTAAATTAAAGAATACTTATCTATAATTATATATTAGGTTTAAGGATTTTAGAGATATCTAGTAACTATAGAACGCCTCTTCTTTACTTATAGAAAGTGGCAAATATATAGGGAGAAAAAACTAGTAGTAGTTATATTATTATTTAGAGTAATAAAGATTAAGCTAATAGTTCTAAAAGAAAGGGATAAAGGTTAATTAGAGAACTTAGTAGTAATAGAAGGATAAATAAATAGTAAAGACACTATAATATTACTAGAATACACTTACTTATAGCAGAAAAAGCAAGGTATTATAATTATACTAATTTTAGGAAACGCAAGCAACAAAGAAGCTATATTAAATTAGGGCGAGAGTACTAAGCGTCCTATACTAATAATTCTGGATAAATATAAGGAGTTTATAGATATTTTTTCTAAAGAGCTAGTGGGTAAGCTTCCTAAACTAGGAGGTTATACTTATGTAATTAAATTAGAAGAAGAGAAAATACTACCTTAGAGGCCTATATATAATTTAGCTAAGAGAGAGCTATAAGTTCTTAGGGAGTACCTTAGAAGTGCGTAGCTTAAAGGGTAAATTAGAAGATTAGTTAGCCTAGCTAAAGCTCTAATTTTATTTATTCTAAAGAAAGGAGGAAAATTAAGGCTTTATATGGACTATAAGGGCTTAAATAAGATTATAATTAAGAATAAGGCCCCCTTACCTCTTATTACTAAAATTCTTAATTAATTAGTAAGTGTAGTTATTTTTATAGTCCTTAATCTTAAAGAATCTTAAAGATATATACTACTAGCTATATATTCACTTAGGTTATAAGTAAAAGATAGCTTTTTATTATTACTATAGCTACTTTAAATATCTTATTATGCTATTTAGACTAGTTAACGCACTAGCGACTTTTTAGGAGTATATTAATAATATACTTAAAGATCTTATTAATAAGACTTACATTATTTACCTAGATAACACGCTAATATATAGTAGCGTAGTTAAGGAGCATATAGATTATATTAAATAAATCCTATGTAAGCTTAGAGATATAAGCCTTTTTATTAACCTTATAAAGTGTTAATTTTTAGTTATAGAGGTTAAATTCTTAGGCTTTAAGATATTACTAAGAGGTATTATAATAAATCTAGCAAGGGTTAAAGTAATTATAATAAAGCTAATACTATATAGCGTATTTAATATTTAGTTATTTCTTAGTTTTACTAGATTTTACCACTATTTTATTAAATAGTATAGTAAAGTTATTATTCTATTAATAAATTGCCTTAGAGGGAAGTAACTAGTAATATTTAACCTAGAAACCTATAAGTTAGTAGCGTTTAGAGAACTTTAGTAAAGATTTTAGGAAGCACTAATTTTAGTGTATTTTAACTCACTTATATTTCTTAGAGTAAAGATAGATATATCTAGATATGCGATTAGGGCTATACTTACGATATTAGTGCTAGGTTACTAGCACTTAGTTACGTTTATGTTAAGGAAAATAACTAACGCTAAATTACACTATATAATACCTAATAGCGAATTATTAGCTATTTAAGAGGCTTTTTAGGCCTAGAGACACTATCTTACCTATTTAGCTTATATAATCAAGGTTATTATAGACTATTTAAACTATAAGTACCTAGCTATAAAGCCTAAGCTTACTAGTAGGCAGGTAACTATGCTTAATAAGCTTTATCTATTTAACTTTAAGATTATATATTATATAAGGAAATTAAATCCTACTAATCCCCTATTAAGAAGACTAGATTTTGTAAGTAAGATAAGGAAAGTAAAAGTAGTAACTATATAGCTCCTTACTTTTTTATCTAAATTTATAAATACTAAGCAATAGGAATACTATAGTAATACTACTAGCGCTATAGGTTCTATAAAAACGTTATTTAGTGTAATTAATAGTTAGTTATAAAGACACTGCGATAATACTGTTAATATCCAGGGTTTTAAAAAATCATAACTTAACTATATTTTTAAGGAGCTTAATAATCTAGACACGCTTAGAAGAGGTATATTAGTAGGGTTATTTAATACTTTTTGTTTAGCAAGTAATAAGGTAGCTATAGTAGTACTACTAGTACCTAGTCTACATTACGTTTATTGCTTAGCTATTTTAATTTTCCTATTAGACTAGCCACTACTAAAAGGGGTAGACTAGCATAGGTAGTTGCTAGTAAGCAGCAGAGCATTGCATTACATTACATTACACATTACATTACATTACACCTTACCCCTAAATATTACATTACATTACATGTAATTATTTGTAATTATTTGTAATTATTTTTTATTTTTTCTCTTTTAGGTAATTGCTTTAATTATAAGTATTAAGAGAGTATATATATGTATATAAAATAGCTTATAATAGCTTATAATAGCTTAATACTTATACTAGTTTAGCTTATACTAGCTTAAATAAGCTTACACTAGGTTATTGTTG
>JFGW01000460.1:0-17713 GCA_000729825.1 Epichloe sp. AL9924
CCCTAGGGTAGTATTACCCCTATATAGCTATAGCTAAGTAATTAAAGACTAATATTATATATTAGTTAACTATAGTAACTATAATTATAGATAGCCTTAATAATATTAGCTTACTAATATATAGGAAGCAAGTCTAGCCCTAAATAATCCCCTAAAAGCAAGATCCCTAGCTAGATAGTTCCTAGGCATAGGTAGACTTTAATACTACTTATTAGTATAAGAACTAGCTATAAACTAGCTTAGAAAAGTAAGGGACCTAGGTTAATTCTAGGGATAGATAGAAAATCACTTAAATATAGACATAGAATAGGAGAATAACTAGGTAATAGAGGGTTAATAGTAGGCTAGAAGTAAATCTAATACTATAGTTATAATAGAGAATAATTAGGTTTAAAATAGTTATTAGATTAATTTTAACTATAAACTCTAGGTATTATAAGCCTAACTAGCCTACTACTACCCTTACTTTAAACTAAAAACTAGCTACTATATTATTCTTTCTCTAGAATAAAGATAGTATTCCTTACTATCTTTATATAATTCTTTAAAGAAATACTAGTAAGTAAGAGATAGTTTATCTTTACTATATATATATCTAGGCACTAAAGCTAAAAGATAAGCTTAGAATATTAGTTCTTAAAGAAAGTAGCCTAGTCTAGGCTTACTATAAAGGCACTTTACTTTTTCTTAGCTTAATTACTAGTATAGAGTTTCTTAACCTAGTTTTAAAAGCTCTCTAGGACTTAGAATAAAGATATTAGCCTTAAAATAAAGATATTACTAAGTTAAAGTAAAAGCACTTATATTACCTCTAGTAGCTATAAAAGCCTAAGTATTAACTAGCTAATAGTGCTTATTTTACTAGCTAGTTATATTTAGCTAGTAAGTAAATTAGCTATAGACCTAAGCTAGATAAGAGATAATTATTACCTTAATATATTAATAATTCTATACCTAATAGTTAAAATAAGTATTAGTAACTACCCTTACTTAGTAAGTCAGCCTTACTACTAAGCTAGAATAAGTTTAACTTACTAATAATAATATTACACTAATACCTAGGTTTTAAAACTAAGTAAGACTTATAAGAGGTATACTAGTACTTCTTTAGTTTACTAAGCTAGTATAAATTAGTAGTAAAATAAGCCTAGAATAAAAGTAAACTTATAAAGATATCCTTGACCTAAACCTTCTTATATTACTTAGTAATTATAGACTTCTTTAAAAAGCCCTTATACTTTATAAATTCCTAGGTAAGTTAGAGTTAGAAATATAGTAATATTAGAAAACTTATAGGCTTTATTAATATTATACTAGGTTTTCTTCTAATCTATAATGAATATTAGTAATTAACCTAAACCTAGCTTAAAATAGCCTTAAATAGTTAGGGAAAAGAGAAAAACCTATAAGAAGTTTAATATAAAAAGAGAAAAAGACTAAGAACCTTAAGGAGGGAGACTTTTTTTTTATAATTACTAAGAGAGAGAGGGAGGATAAATTAGATAACTTACTTAAAAAATAAAGTATAGTAAGATTAATAAATCTAATAATAAACTCTAGCCTTAAGATAAAACTACTCTAGACCTAAGTTAAAGCTACCCTTCTTTTATAATAGCTAAGTAAAAATAAGTGCTTATATTTTATTAAACTATTAAGGTAAAACTAGACTAGAGATAACTAAAAAGTAAGGCTATATAAAAGTTAGTATAAAAGTAAAAAAGAAGTAAATTAATATTATAAACTTAGATTTACCTTATCTTAAGTAAAAGTAAAGAGACTTAGGATAGGCTTACTACTACCTTAGAGTAAGACTAAAAAGGCCTTAAGAATACTTATTTTATATATTTTCCTTTTTCTTTTTCTTTACTATAAAATAAGGCTAGTATAAGCTAGTAATAAATACTTATAGGTTATATATAAAGCGGTGTAAGCCTATAATAGGGTTAGCGCTAGCTTAAATATAGATATAAGAGGGTTTTTCTTCCTAGTTTATGGTTTTCCCCCTTAGCTTAGTAGTAGGAGTACTAGTAATAGCTATTTATAGAGCTAACTAGCGTAAATAATATATATAGTTATAATTACTATAGTGCTATAAGTAAATTAGTAATAAGGTAACTTAGCCTAGAGCTTATATAGTTACTAAAATAAAGGTATATTTATACTATAGTAAAAATAGAAAGAAAGGGAAAATAAGTTAAGAAAAAAATCTTCTTTATAACCTATATAGTATACACTAGAATGAATATAGATAGCTAGGAGTTATTTATATATTTATGTATTATTCTAGGTCTTACCTAGGATATAATATTTAGGATGCCTTAGTTAGAATGGTATAATATAGTAATTTATATAGTAAAATAATAACTAGTTATTAGAGTAATAAAGGGCCTTTATATCTTTAAGGCCTTTACTTATAGGATAAAAGTACTAGTATAAGGAATTATTAAGTCCCTATATATAGCTAAAGCTTATAAGGTATAATAAAATAAGGATATTACTATAAGGTTTATTACTATAAGTTTAAAGAAAATAATAATAATACTATAAATTATAGTACCTAAGATAAGGCTAGTAAATCCTAATATATTAATATTACTTAAGAAGCTAGTAGACTTTATAAATCCCTTTAATAAAGCTAAAGCTAATAGTTTGCCCCCTTATAGGGGTTCTCTTAACTACTATATATACCTATATAAAATTCTAGATAGGTCTAAACTAATACTCCTATAGGGACTATTATATAATATACTATAGAATTAACTCCTAAAGGTTAGGCACTAATTTATAGACTTAATAAATAAGAGTTAGATTTATACTAGCTTCTTATTAGCTATAGCTTCTATTTTTCTTATTAAAAAGGCTAATAAAGAATAGTGTTTTTATATAAACTACTATACTCTTAATAAGATAATAATAATATAGAATTATTACTCTTTCCTATTAATTAAGAAAATATTACACTTCTTATCTTAAGTATACTAGTTTATAAAAATAAATATTTATATAGTATTTTATAAACTATAAATAGCTAAGAGTAAGGAGTATTTTATAGTATTTTATATAAGGTTTAGGTTATTTAAGTAGCTAGTTTACCTCTTTAGCTTAGCTAGTATACTAGTAACCTTTAAGTGCTATATTAATAAATCCTTAAGGGATATATTAGGAGATTTTATTATAGCCTATCTTAATAATATTCTAGTTTACTTAGGGGGGTTAAGGAAAAATTATATAGCTAAGGTCTAGCTAGTTCTAGGCTACTTAAAGGCTATAGGTTTATATCTAGACCTTAATAAGTCTATATTTACTATAAAAGGTTTAGTACCTAGAATATATTATTATAGTAAGTTATTTAATTTACCTAAATCCTATAAAGGTTATAGCTATAAGGAAATAAGTAATACTTATAAAACTATAAGGGGTTTATAATTTCCTAGGATTTATAATTTTTTACTATAACTTTATTAAGGACTTCTCTAAGCTAATAGCCTTATTAATATAACTTACTAAGAAAAATGTTTTATTTTAGTAAGGACCTAAGAAGGATAGTACTATTAAATAGCTAAAAAATACTTTTATTATATATTTAGTACTAGTATAATAGGATTTAGATTACCTTATAGTAGTAAAGGCTAATTATTTAAGCATAGCCCTTAGTAAATACCTTTTATAATAAGGTTTTAATAATATTCTTTATTTAGTTACTTACTATTTTACTAGCCTTATATCCTTATAGAAAAACTATATAATTTATAATAAGGAACTATTAGCTATTATCTCTTATTTTAAGGTATAGTTAGCAAAGCTTTAGGGAGTATTTTATTTATTTTTAATTTATATAAACTATAAGAACTTAAAATACTTTATATCTCCTTAGATAATATTAAAGTAATAGGTAAGGTAAGTAAATATACTTATATTATTTAACTTTTACCTTTACTATAGGCTTAGTATATAAGTTTAATATTTAGATACTTTTTTTAAAAGGGAATAAAACTAAAATAAATTAGCTTTAAGAATAAGATATATTCTATAGCTTATTACTATAGTATACCTCTTACTATCTCTAGATATTTAAGGGGTTAATACTAGCCTATATCTATACCTTATATATATATTACTACTACTAAAGAGAGAGGCTTTCTTTACTATAAAGTACCTTTAAACCCTATAGAACTAAGCTATTACTTTAAACCTTATATATAGTATTTAACTAAGGGCTATTTAGGAGAGAGGTTAGAAGTTTCCTCCTAAGGTATTAATAAGGGAATAGGTTATAGATTATTTTATAAGTATATATAAGGCACTTTAGTTTAGGGGCTATACTTAAATTCTAGCTTAGGAACCCCTTATAATAACCCTTATATAATAATACTATAATTTACTAGTAGTAAGGTACCTAGGCTATAAAACTATATTTTAAATTCTATAATAGTAATTTTACTAGAATAGAATATTATAGGATATTACTTAGTTTATTTATAACTATCACTATTTTAGTAATTATAAGAGTTATTAATAGTATTAAGGCTTACTAAAACCTTTACTTATTCCTAATTAATTCTAGTCTTAGATTTCTATTAACTTTGTAATAAACTTACTAGTGCTATTTTTAAAGAGCTTATAATACTTTATAGTTATTATAAATAAACTCTTAAAGTTTATATAGTTAAAAGCTATAATCTTTATTAAAGCTAAGGAGTATATAAAATAGTTTAAAATAGTGGAATAAAGGTTTTAAGAATTTCCTTAATTTATAATTATAAATTAAGGCTTAGATTAGCTAGGGAAGTTTTAGATAATATTATACTCCTTAGTTAGAATTAATTAGTTACTTTTTATATTCTATTACTTATAAACTAATAGTAAGATAAAGTAAGTAAACTAAGAGATATAAGTAATATTATATATAATAGTCTTTTTCTTATAGTTTAATTAGCTAGAGTATCTAGTTACTTATTAGCTTATAATTAATAATAGGCTTTCTTTAGTAATAGGAGTTAGTTTAAATAAGTTACTATCAGAGCTTTGTACTACACTACACTACACTATATACTACACTATAAGGAGATTTTTCTACTATATATAGTATTTATAGTATTTTATAGTATTTGTAGTATTTTGTTATATTTAGTAATATAATATCTTATAATAGCTTATAATAGCTTATACTAGCTAATAATACTTTATAATATTATAAGTATTAAAGTTTAAGAAAAATAAAATAGTAAGTAAATAACTTAAATATAAATATAAGTAAGTATAAGGAAATTACTATAGAAAAAGCTATAGTTTTTAATAACTTAGTATTTTAAGGTTTTTAAAAATATTAATAATATAAAAATATTTTCTCTTTTATATTTTTAAAAATAATAATAAAAGTAAAATAATAGTAATAATAGTAATAATAGTAATAATAGTAAGAATAGTAAGAATAGTAAGAATAGTAAGAATAGTAATAATAGTAAGAATAGGAATAATAGTAATAATATTTAAAAAAGTATATTAGGGGAAAACTAAACTAAACTAGGAAAAAAACCCCTATTACACACTTATTCTGAGTTAGAATAAATATCTTCTAAAGATTCATTAGAAAAATCTTTAGAGATATTCTTAGAGAAATGTTAAGATTCCTCTAATAGAGAGCTAAAGTAATTATAAAGCTCTAAATATTACTTAACTATAATATTATCCTCCTTTTGCTAATTCTTTAAAAGAATTAATTCCTTAATAGTAAAATGCTTTAAGGAAGTTCTTCTTTTTGTAATAATATTCCCTTTAGTATTAAAAGCACTTTTAATAGCACTAGAAGTAGCAGGAATAGCTAGATACTTTCTAGTAATTATACCTAAAATAGGGAAAGATTTAAGGTTATCTTCCTACTATTTAAAGATATCTTCCTATAATAATGTTAGTAAATTAATAGAATATTAGGGAAGTCTAGCTTACCTTATCTTCTTTAGCTTCTAGCTTAGTAAAGGTAGAGATTTTGTTTTTTCTAGTTTTTTGAATCGATTTGTCTCTCTTATTTATAAATAAACCTTTATATAGCTCAGAAGCTAGTTTAGGCCTTGGATTATTGAAAGTCCTAGGCTAACTAGGCCCTCTAATTTCCACTTGAAATTGGGTATTTTCTGACTCTGAATTTTCAGAGCCTAGGCTTTGATTAGCCTGATTCTCTTTGTAGGTAGGTAAAATCCTAGTAAATCTATTAGTAATAATAATAATAATAATAAGAATAATACTTATAAATTATATTCTTTTTGTAAGTTTTCTAATAGCCTTATTCTAGTCCTTGCTTATAAGTTAAGCCTATCTTGTATAGTAATAAGATTAAGCCTAGGATCTAGTAGTATAGTATATAAATAAGGCTTATAAAAGTAGTAATTATTATCCATATCTTATGGAAAATAATTACCTAGTTTATCTAAGCCTTTATTTATAGAGGCTATAAAGATCTTGCCTTGAGGATTATAAACCTTCTATAATACTAATTAGTTAATATATAATAAATAAAGGGGAAAAGGGAACTAAAGAGTAAATACCTAATAAATATAAGCCTCTTGGTCCTCTTTTATATTAATAAGATATTTATATATCCTAATAATAAAAAGTGGGACTAAACCTAAAGTATTATACTTCTGGCTTTAAAGTATAATAGTAGGTTTATAGAAAATCTCTAATATAGCACTTATAGTTACTAAATCTGCCTATTCTTAAGCTGTAGGTATAGCATCTTTTATAGCAGCTATATTAGTTTCCTTATTAAGAAGAATAATAGCTTCCTTTAGCTATAAGGAAGTATTAATTATCTTATAGGTTAAATTCCATCTTGTTTTATTAGCTATAAATATAAAGGGATTAGTATTTAGTCTAATATAATAAATAATATAATAAGAATAACTTACCTAGAGGAATTCTTATAATATTATAATTCTTAGTAATATAGCCTTCTTTTTTTGCCTTTTGTAGAGATTTTAGCTAAAGTTTATATAATCCTTAGTTATTCTTAATAAGAATAGTAAGTCCTAGTAAACCTATTAAATTATTAGTAAAACTTATTATAAGAATTATAATAAATTACTTACTATTTGCTAAGGATTTAAATTCCTTAAAATCTTCCTTCTCTTTAATAGAAGAGATATCCTTAGTAAAATAGTAAAGATATTTACTATTTCTATAGGATTCTAGATCTTCCTTTAAAGAGGTTGATTTTATGAATTTAGTAATAATATCCTTTATAATAATTTTAAAAACATATGTAATATATCGGATATTATATGGCTTATAAATAATACTATTATAATTCTTATTAATATAAGAAGTTATAAAAGTATTATTATTAAAGCTATTATCCCTAGTAAAACTATAAAAAGTTAGCTACTATTTAGATTCCTAATAGAATATATTAGTATAAGACTAATAACTTACCTAAGGATATACTTAGGCTCTAAACTATAATCTCTAATAAGATTATTAAAGCATTAATAAATATAAGCCCTAGTATAAGAATTTAATAGATATTTAAAGCCTATAAGTTATAATATTAATAAATAAGAGTAAAATTAATTAGAAAAGGGGAATCTTACCTATAAGCTTATATTTAAGCTTAAAAGTAAGGCTAATCTAACTTGCTATAACTCCTAAGTAAGACTTAGAATTTATAGAAGTCTAAATATCTAACTAAATAGATATAAGACCTTAATATTATAACTAATGTTAGATTTGCTAAACAATCTAATGTTTAGAGGAATTATACATAGAATTAATTCTATATATAATTATTTAATAGCTTAGTAAGGAAGCTAGATTATTATTCCTAGTATTAAGATTAGTTTTTATCTCTTAATAAAATGAGGATTTAAAGGAATACTTACCTAGAATAATATTCTAGTAATTCCTTAAAGGATTTACTATTTATAATAGTAAAAGGAATATTATTCTCTAGTATAAACTTAATAACTAGAGTAATAGCCTTTTTAGATAAAAATTCCTTAATAATTGTATTATTTTAAGGCCTTTTTATAGAAAAATAAGAGGTTAAAGAGGCTTATGTATTAGGTAGTAAATCTTATTGGATTTAAGGTACTAAGAAATAGTTAGTAAAAGGAAATAATAGTAAATAAATATAATTAAATACTTATAAGTAACCTTAAAAGGTTTTTTTTCTTCTAATTTAGAAGTTATAACCTTAGGATATTTAGCTTTATAGTGGCTAACACTATTAGAAGCTTAAAATCACTTAGCTTTATATTTAAAGCTATAAGAGCAGCTATCTTACGTACAAAAGTATATAACTTCTCTCTCTTTATTATATTTAATTTTAGATAACTAAAAATTAAATAAATTATAAGTGAAAATATATACTTTTAAAGTAAACTAATAGCTAGGTTTATTTTTAGGGGCTTTTTTATATAATCCTAGAGGTCTACTAGCTTTAACTTAGCTAGAAGACTTAAAATTATTATCTAAGATATTAGAGGAAGAGTCTGGATTGAATGGCGACATTTTTCTTAATTTTTCTGATTTTCCTGATTTTTTTCTGATTTTTTCTGATTTTTCTAATTTTTGGTTTTTTAGGGGTTTTATAACTTATTTAAAGAGTAAAAAGATTATAAAAAGAAAGGTAAGTATAAGTAATAGTAATATAGCTAGCTTAACTATATATAGGTTTTTCTAGATATTTTTTTTTAATTTACTAAGGTAAAAAGAAAAGAGAAAAGAAAGAAAGAAAAGAGAAAGTAGGGGAATACCCCTCCTTTAAAATTTTTTTACTTAGCTAAGAAAGTGAGTTATAAATAACATAATTAACTAAATAGTCTAATTAAACTAATTAAACTATAGGGGACCTATAAAAGACCTATAAAAGACCTACTTTTTTATTTTTACTTTAAAAAATAAGAATAGTTTACCTATAGCTTTTATATGATATAAATATAGCTAATTTATTACTTTTTCTATAAATTTTACTTAGAAATAATTTATTTTAATTTATAAAAAATAAACTTCTATTAAAAAAGTATTAATTTTTAATAGTATAAGTATCTTACAACTATATAATACTAATTATACTATATATATCTTATATTAGATAATATAAAATAAGTCATAAATTTATTATATTTAAATTCTAGATTTAAAAATAGAATATAATATTTTATAATAAGTTATTAATTTAAAAGCTTTTATAAATCTTTAATATATTATTTAGTACTATTTCTAAAGAGATATATAGGGTACTTTTATAATAAAAAAGCAAATTTAAGAAATAATAGAATATTAATTTTATAAAATAATATATTTATAATAGAAATACGTAATATATATAATAAAAATTAGATATTCTAAATATTCTATAATATATTCTATAGATACCCTATACCCTTACTTATAGCTAATTTTCTAAGTAAGGTAAAACTTTATAAATTTATAACTAAATAACTAAATTATAATAAAAAAAATAGCTTACATTAACTTAAATAAGAAAAATCTAAGGAATATTATAAGACTATATAATACCCTACTTTCTTTTTTACTAATACTATATTTATAGTATTTATAGTGTAGTGTAGTAAATACTACACTATACTATATACTACACTACACTAAAATCTACTACACTATATACTATAATAAAAGTCAAAATACTACAAATACTACACTACATGCAAAGCTCTGGTTACTATATAGCTATAACTTAAAGCTAATTTAGTTATAAATAAACTAGTCCTTATTAATAATAATACCTAAGGGATAAGCTATATAATTCCTAGAATACTTATAGAAAAGTACTTTTCTAGTATAAGCTATAATAGCTTAAATATAATAAAAATAATAAAACACTATATTAGTATTTAAATAGCTAGTAAAATAGTTTTAAGTTGGGGATAAGGTTTAGCTTTTACTTAAAAATATTAAGATAAACTATTTATTATAAAAACTTAATTAAGTTATAATAAAGTATATAGTTATAAAAGTATTAATATTACTTATAGTATAACTAAATATTCTAAGAAGTATTTACTTAGTTTTCTATATAAACTTTATTAAATAAGCTATAAAAAACCCCTTTTTTAGTTAAAAACTCTAGGACTCTTACCTAAGGCTAGAATAAGTCTTATTAAAGAATAATAAAAAGCTTATTAAGGAGTATTAAGTAAAATAAATCTTAGTAACCTGGAATACCCTAGGCTAAGGTAAGAAATATAATATACTAGTTAAGTAAGTAAGGTATACATAGCTAACTTAGAAACTACTAGAGAGTATAATATAAATATAAGCCCTTAATAAGTTTAAAGTGAAATAAGGAGATATATAATAGAATAAGAAACTAAATTAATTATAAACTACTTATTTACCTAAAAAGACCTTTATTAGTATATAAAGTATACTTATTTTATAACCTATTACTTCTTATTAATTACTAAAATAAACTTATACTTAATAATACTTAATATTATATATATTACTTATATTATTAGATAATTTATTATTACTATTAAATAAAATAGGAATTAGAGTTACCTTATATTTAGTAAGATTAAAAATAGTATTATATTAGACTAGATATTTACCTTAGTTTTAAATAGAATATATAGACTAGTAATTAAGTAGTTTAAAGTAAGTATAGGGTAAGGGAGCCTTACTTCTAAAATAGCCCTTAGCTTAAGGAGAGAGCTAAGTATTAGTTATAATTAAGGGGTAATTACTACTTAGGGTATAGTTAGTAAGATAGTTAGTTAGACTAGACTAAGTCCTAAGTTAAGAATATTCTTAGTAGTAATAAGAAGGTGATTTATTACTAGAATTAATATAGTATAAATAGCTTTCGTTTTTACTATAGTAATAAAGTAAAAGCGTATTAAGAAATAGTATAAACTAGTTATAAAATTCCTAATATATAGTATTTATATTACTTATAATTTACTAGTTTTACTAGAATAAAATACTAGTAACTTACTATATAGAATTTCCTATACTATACTTACTAAAAAGACTACTACTAGTATATAGAAAAATATTAAGCGTAGTTATATTTATAGTAAGGGAGTTAGTATTTAAAGGCAGCCTAAGGGCTAAATAAACTAGTGCTAGATTAAACTAGGCCTAGTTTAGAAATATAGTTTATTAGTTAATAAGAGTATAAAAGCTTTAAGAAAGTATAAGTATCTTTTTCTTAGTTATTATAGTCTTAGTAATACTAGGGGTAATAATATATATTTCTAAGGTAATTATAGCTTTAATATCTTTTAAATAATAATAAAGTTAAGGGTTTACTAAAAGAAACTTAGTTAACTAAATATAGGTTATATAATTTCACTAATATAAAGGGTAAGACTTTTCACTCTTAGGAGTATAATAATTTATTATACCTATAGTTAGGTACTTTTTAATATAAAGGCTATATAGTTAAAATATTACTTAGGGAGTAAGATACTCCTTATTATCTAAGTTTCTTTTTATAAAAACCTTACTAAGGAAGTAAGTAAGTAAAGTAGTAAGTATTACTATACTATATTTACTATATAGTAAAATATAGCTAGAAGATTTATACTAAGGTATATTTAGTATAAGTCTAATAAGGAGACTAAAGATATTAGAGATAATAAAGTAGGAAAAAGTAAGGAAACTATAATATTTAGGGAAAATAGTTATATAAGGAAGGAAAGGTTATATAAGAAAAATAAATAGGATATTTTAAGTAAGGGATTATATTTATAAAGGGTAAGTTATAAACTAGTAAGGGTAAGGCTAGTATTATTATAATAATAAAGTAAGGCTAAGAGAACGTATTTTATATATTATTAGGTATTAGCTACTAATTAATAGCCTTTATTATATATTAAGGGGATAATACTCTATATTTAATTTAACTAGATAATAGCTATTAGGAAGTAATAATATACTTTTAGGTTATATATAACTAGTATAATTAAAGGAAGACTATAGTTAAGTTTTATTAGGAAAGGAAAGAAGTAAAGGTATATATAAAGGGCTTAGGCTTTTCCTAAGTATTTATTATAGTATATATAAGTAAGGATAGTTCTAATTTAGTAAGGATATAAAAAGGGGGAAAAAAGGGGCTAATATAAGGTAGTTAGGGGATATAAGGGGCACTAGTAGGGTAGGTCTTTTACTTTCCTTTCTTCCCTCCTTAAGTTTCTCAATACTATATTAACGCCCTATCGCAGTCGCCTAGGGGCCAGTCTATAACAATCCTTAGATTTATAAGGGACCTAACCTAGGGCTATAGGCGTTGGAGAAGGGACTAAATCCCCTAAATTATCCTATACGATTTCTTTAACATTACTATCATTTTCGTTAATTTCAGCGATTTTGTCTAAATTAGAAGCCTAATCTAGCCTTTTAGAGGGAATTTAAACCTCTATAGGGTAGCTAATTAGATAGCTATAACCCCTAAAGCTAGCATAGGTAAAAGGTTAGATATAATGAGATTCCTTGTTACAAGGCCCTTTATATAACCTAGGTGTAAATTAGTTTTTAATATAAAAGCAAAAACAATATTTTTCTATATCTAGGGTAGTAAATAAGACTACTAACTATATTAATATTAAGCTAAGGAAAATATAGAGTATCTTTTAGCACTAAGGTCCTATATTTATTAGGTTTCTTTTAATATAAGACCTTAAAAACAGCACTACTATAGCCCTTAGGATAAATAGGACTATTACTAGTTATAATAGGGTTAGATTCCCCCTTTTTATAAGGGGTATAATCCTTAAAGACCTCCCTAGAATTAACTATATATACAGTTAAACCTATATTATATAATAGGGCTTTTTTTATATCTTTACTATAATAATTAAAACTATTTAAGGAATTAATTTATTGTTTTTTATTATCCAAATCACTAGAGCTAGAATCAGAGCTACTATCACTAGAGCTCTTATAACTAGTCTTATAATTACTAGGTTTCTTGTATAGATTAAGGGCTCTATTAGAAAGGTTATAATTTCCTAGTATAAAAGAATACTTTATAAGCTCTTTATTATTCTTTTTATCTAATTTTTAACCCTTTTGCTTCTTTTTCTTCTTATTAGAATTAGAAAAGCCCTGTCATAACCCAAAGGTGTGCAGGCTAAGCCACTAGACCAAAAGATCCACCAATGCTAGCTCTCGCTTGCATTGCACCTTATAATTGATTATTAGGCCCGCCCGCGTACGCGCATACCTAATAATTATCCCTTCCCTTATAAGGCTTGCCCCAAGCTAAGGGCCCTACATAGGCTAGCGGCTAGCAACGTAACCTTAGCTTGGATTAGGCCTGGATTCCGTAGCCTCTAAGATAATTAACTAATTATAAACCCCTAAGGCCTAGTACGCATAGTAACTAGGCCTATATATCACCTAGTGCACATGACCTTATACAGGTATACACCTATACCTACCCTATAAGCCTAACGTAAGTAACTAGCCTAGTAATTTAAACCTAGACCTATTAGGTTAATCTAGCTATAGGAATTAAACCTAGGACCTAGCGTATACCTTACCTACAAGGATTTAAACCTAGGACTAGTATAACTAAAAGACCCATAAGAGCTAGTATTAATGTTATAACCTGAAGGTATGTAGGCTAAGCCACTAGACTAAAAGATCCACTAATACTAGCTCTCGCTTGCATTGCACCTTACAATTGATTATCAGGCCCGCCCGCGTACGCGCACACCTGACAAGCCCTTATTTTCTTTAGAGCTTTCTTTCTTCTTCTTCTAATCTTTAGGGGCCTATTCCTTGTCTTTAGCACCCTTTTCTAGGTCTTTAGCCCTATAATTTAGGGCTTTAGATACTATAGATAATTTATCCCTCTGTTTAGCTAGAAGGTCTGCTATTAAAAATTAAAGATTTAGGGTATCTAGGGGGGCCCCTATAGCCTTATTTATACGCATGCTAAATTGTTGCCTCTTAGCCTACTAAGGGAAGGTTAATTTTAGGGATTAAAGATATTAATTAACCTAATCTATAGGATTAATTAAGACCCCTAAAATTAATAATCTAGCTAGTAAAGTATTAAAGACTGCATTAAAGTCTTCTAAAGTCCCCTTAAAACCATAAAAATTTAGGTTATAAAATTCAGAATATAGGGACCCTCTCTGGATTTTAATGCTATATGAATACTGCTATACAAGTAAATTATAGGCTTCTTTAGGTGATTTTTACTAAGTTATAGCAGCTTAGGGGCCTTCTATATAGCTATCCCTTAGTAACATAAGGATAATAGCTTGGTTAGCATCCCCTAGCGCCCTAGAAATATCCGGATTATCTAAAAACTTAGGCATGCCTAAAGCTCTAAATTGGATAGCTAGGGCTTGTTTCCATTGATCGAAATTTTCAGCTCCTTTAAGCTTAGCAGTCTCTAGGAAGCTATAAACCTGTTAAGAACTGGCCTTATGGCTTTTGCTTATAAGCGTTTAAAGTGAGAATATTATTCTTATAGGAGAAGAAATGAACTATACTAGTAGTTATATAGTGCCTAGATTTATAGTAACTTATATAAAGCCTATATGTAGTTTATATATAGCCCTAACCTAGCTATATATAGTCTATGTCCTTTCTAGAGCTAGACTTAACCTAAGCTTATAGCTTAAGTCTATAATATACCCCCTTACTTACCTTTCCTTTCTCTCTCTTAGTTAAAAAGTAAGTAAGCAATAAGTATAGTCCCTTTATATATAGGCACTTACTTTAGTATAAGTAAAGACTATATCTTACTAAGTAAGGTACCTTTTAGTATAAATAAAGACTATATCCTATTAAGTAATGTATATTATAAGGCTATAAATTTACTATATAAGCTATAAAAATTCTTAGTATAAGTCTACCTTATTTTAACTTTCTTTATTATATAGGTAAATTTACTTTATTTTAACCTTACCTCTAAAAACACTAGCTTACCTTATTTTTATACTTATTACTAGCTATTTCTATACCTTACTTACCTTCTTACCCTTATAGCTACTTTATAATTTTACCTTTACTTACTAAATCCTAACTTTACTTTAAGTAATACTTTTATTACTTACTAGCTATTAGATAATTATATAATATATTACCTTTATCTATCCCTGGCTTACCTTTATAAATATAAATAATATATACTCTAATTAAAGCTAGATCTTATACCTTTAGAAATATAAATATTCTTATTTTTCCTTATAATTCTAAACTCTTATATTTTTATTATTATTATAATATCTCCTTATATATCTTTCTTATTCCCTTTTTTTAAGCCTAAATAATTATTTATCTTTTTTTTTATTTCTTTTTTACTTAATATATTTAATATTACTATTATTTTAGCTTTCTTTAAAGTTACTTTACCTTTATTACTTTTTTCTTTTCTTACTAGCCTAAGTAAAGGTACTTATCTTAGTAAGTATATTCTTAAGGGTAACTTTAATAATAAAGCTTTTTTTAATAGTAAAAAGTATAAATTCCTTTATAGTTTTTATATATATAATCTCTAAACTAAAGAAAAATATATATATACTCTAGGTATAAACTAAGCTTATATTCCTTATTATATTACTTATTATTTATATATTTAGGAGATATACCTTTATAATACTAACTTAAAACTTTATTATATATTTAAGTATTTTAAGAACTTTTTAGTTACTAAATAAGCTATTAAAACCCTAGCTATATATATTATTTACGCTAGTTAGCTCTATAAATAGCTATTACTAGTACTCCTACTACTAAGTTAAAAGGGAAAACCCTAAATTAGGAAGAAAAACCCTCTTATATCTGTGTTTAAGCTAGCGCTAGCCCTATAGTAAGTCTATATTACTTAGTGTATAGCTTATTATAAGTATTTATTACTAGCTTATACTAGCCTTATTTTATAGTAATAGTAAAAAAAAAAGGAAAATATATAAAATAAGTATTTCTAGGTCCTTTCTAGCTTTACTCTAGTATAATAGTAAGTCTATCCTAAGTCTCTTTACTTTTACTTAAGGTAAGGTAAATCTAAGCTTATAATATTAATTTACTTCTTATTTACTTTTATACTAACTCTTCTATAGCCTTACTTTTTAGTTATCTCTAGCCTAGTCTTACCTTATTAGTCTAATAAAATATAAGCACTTATTTTTGCTTAGCTATTATAAAGGAAGGGTAGTTTTAACCTAGGTCTAGAGCAGTCCTATATTAAGGCTAGTCTTATATTATTAGATTTATTAATCTTACTATACTTTATTTTTAAGTAAGTTATCTAATTTATCCCCCCCCCTCTCTTTTAGTAGTTATAAAAGAAAGGTCTCTTTTCCTAGGGTTCCTAGTCTTTTTCTTCTTTTTATATTAAACTTCTTATAGGTTTTTTTTCTTTTCCTAACTTTTTAGGGCTATTTTAAGCTAGGCTTAGGTTAATTACTAATGTTTATTATAAATTAAAAGAAAACCTAGTATAATGTTAATAAAGCCTATAAGTTTTCTAATATTACTACGTTTCTAACCCTAACTTACCTAGGAATCTATAGAGTATAAGGGCTTCCTAAGGAAGCCTATAACTACTAAGTAATATAAGAAAGTCTAGGATAGGAATATCTTTATAAGTTTACTTTTACTTTAGGTTTACTTTACTACTAATTTATACTAGCTTAGTAAACTAAAGAAGTACTAATATACTTCTTATAAGTCTTACTTAGTTTTAGAACCTAGGTATTAGTGCTATATTATTATTAGTAAGTTAGTCCTATTCTAGCTTAGTAATAGGGCTAACTCGCTAGGTAAGGGTAACTACTAATACTTATTTTAACTATTAGGTGCAGAATTATTATTATAATAAGGTAATAATTATATCTTCTCTAGTACAGGTCTAAGGCTAATTTGCTTACTAGCTAAATATTACTAGCTAGCAAAATAAGCACTACTAGCTAGTTAAGACTTAGGCTACTAAGGGCAATATAAGTGCTTTTATTCTAGCTTAGTAATAGTTTTATTCTAGGGCTAATATCTTTATTTTAAGTCCTAGAAGGCTTCTAAGACTAGGTTAAGAAACTCTATACTAGTAATTAAGCTAAGAAGAAGTAAAGTGCCTCTATAGTAAGCCTAGACTAGGCTAGTTCCTTTAAGGACTAATATTCTAAGCTTATCTTTTAGCTCTAGTATATAGATATATATATAGTAAAGATAAACTATCTCTTACTTACTACTATTCTTATAAAGAATTATATAAAGGTAGTAAAAAATACTATCTTTATTTTAGAGAAGGAATAATATAGTAGCTAGTTTTTAGTTTAAAGTAAGGGTAATAGTAAGCTAGTTAGACTTATAATACCTAGAGTTTTTTAGTTAAAATTAATCTAATAACTATTCTAGATATAAATATTCTTTATTATAACTACTTCTAACTTACTAGCACTATTATATTACTTAGTCTTCCTCCTATTCTATATCTATATTTAACTGGTTTTCTATCTATTCCTAGGATTAACCTAGGTCCCTTAGTCTTCTAAGTTAGTTAATAGCTAGTTCTTATGCTAGTAAGTAGTATTAGAGTCTTCCTATACCTAGGAACTATCTAGCTAGGAATCTTACTTTTGGAGAATTATCTAGGGCTAGCCTTGCTTCCTATGTGTTAGTAAGCTAATATTATTAGGGTTATCTATAATTGTATTTACTATAGTTAACTAATATATAATATTAGTCCTTAATTACTTAGCTATAGCTATATAGGGGTAATACTACCCTAAGG
>JFGW01000461.1:0-17694 GCA_000729825.1 Epichloe sp. AL9924
CTAGTAGTAATGTCATGGTCTAGCCCTAAGGGCTAATCGCGGGTGTCTGCGCCACCATGTGGGTGATGTGCCTAATCTATCTACGCTATAGGCAACAAAAGAATACGTATTATATAAGTTATCATTTACTTGTATAATTAACACCTATATTGCTAGGTCTAGGCAAAGCCTAGATTATTATATAGGCCCTTTCCCTAGGTAACCTCCTTTCTCTTTAGCTAGCAATACTACATATCCCCTAGGGACTCTCTCCCTATAAGCCTAGGAAGAACCCTGTTATAACTCTTGCATATAGCTAATTCAAACCTATAACCTTAGGAGACTTATATAAATGTTATAGTCTAGCCCTAAGGGCTAATCGTGGGTGTCTGCGCCACTATATAAGTGATATGCCTAATCTATCTACGCTATAGGCAATAAAAGAATACGTATTATACAAGTTATCATTTACTTGTATAATTGACACCTATATTGCTAGGTCTAGGCAAAGCCTAGATTATCACAAGTAACTATAAATCTTAGCCTTTACTTTATTTATATTAGACCCTATAGTATAAGCTATAATAAATTAATCTCTTAACCTTTAAGGAAAACAAACTATTAGCTAGATTATTATATAGCTAATACTATAAAGGTTTATATAAAACACGCTAGTACCTTATAATAATAAAGGTATAGATAATTAGTTATAGAATAGAGGACCCCTATAGTCTAGAATAAAAGATAATAATAGAGTATAAGAAACACTACTAGTCCCTAATTTAAATAAAGGCATAGGTAATATAGATAATAATAATAAAGTATTATAAAGACGCTATAAGGTTATATAAGCTAAGCTACTATGTGTATAAAGAAAACAGGAGATTCTATAAATTAAGGCATAAATTAAGGAGATTAAGGCAAATCTATTATTAGCTAGACTTCCTTAGGGACTTATAATTACCCCTTAAACTTTAACTATAGTTTTACTAGTAGTCTATAGTAATTTAGTAGTAATTATATAGTGAAGTAATCTTATTAAAACATAGATAAAAATACCTATATATAAAAGGGATATATATAAGAACCTCTAGAATTTCCTAGTAAATTAAAATATATTATTTAAATTAGACTATTATACCTTTAGGAATAACATAACTGTTACGATATAAAATGTATAATATAAATGAGTGTCAAGGTTGTTGTTCGATTCAACTAGCTAGAGGTCAGAGCTATCGTCTAATATAGGAGTTCTAGGTCACGTGCTAGCCACATCCGAGGTCTCGTGGCATTGACAGGCCATATCCTAAGATAACAGCCTAATTGTTAATTCTAGCACGTAACAAATGCAAGCACTATAGAAAAAGAGATAGCTATCCTAGCTATTTAATAAGATCTAACGAATTTGCAACAAGCTAGGAAGTAGGCTCTTGTAAGGGAATTTAGTCAGATAGATTGTCAGGTCCGGCGGTTATCAAATTAATCAGGTTGACGGTCAGATTAACGGTCAGGTTGACAGTCAGGTTAACGGTCAGGTTAACGGTCAGGTTAACGGTCAGGTTGACGATTCGATTGATAGTCCGAGTCGCTATCAGATTCGTACGGATAGTCACATTGATTAGGCTGATAGATCTGATAATTAATAGCTTGGCTAGTTAACGGGCGTTGCAGAGGGCCGGGCAACGAGCTTTGCAGAGGGCCGGGCAACGAGCTTTGCAGAGGGCCGGGCAACGAGCTTTGCAGAGGGCGTTGCAAAGGGTTAGGCAACGAGCTTTGCAGAGGGCTTTGCAAAGGGTCAGGCAACGAGCTTTTCAGAGGGTTAGGCAACAAGCGTTGCAAAGGACGAATTCGGTCAGGCTGTTGAATTGGCTAACGAATATGACAGGCTAGCTGCCTTTGAAGGTTATTGCGTTCTTCAAAGACTTCCTTAACGAGGTCTTCTAGCTGCTAAAAGTCATCCTCTTCTATTGCTAGCTTCTGTTAAAGGTCCTGAATTTGCTGCTATTGCCATTAAATCTACTGCTATAATTACTACTCTAATTGCTGCTGCTGCCATAGATAACGGGTTCTTAGGTCCTGAAGGTCCTGCTAATGCTATTCTTGCTACTACTGAAATTACTAGACTAGCTGCTATTAAATCTGTTAATATTGCTAACTAGCTAGGCATAGGTCCTTAAGATACTAAAAGACCTAATTTCTTAAAGGGAAGGTCTTCTAGTAAATGCTATAGGTTTAGCGTTAATAATCTTGCTTATAAAGCCACTGTAATCGCTATTACTCACACTAATCTAGCTAGTGTAAGGGAAGCATTATATCTAGCGAGCTTTATTAGATTAGAATTGACGAATTTGTTAGATTTGACGGTCGGGTCGAAAGTCAACGAAGGTCGAAGGTCTTCAAATCGAAGGTCGAGGGTCTTCAAGTCGAAGGTCTTCGAAGATCGAAGAATCGAGGGTCGAAGGTCGAAGGTCTTCAAATCAAAGGTCGAGGGTCTTCAAGTTAATGGACCGAAGGTCGAAGGTCTTCAAATCGAAGGTCAAGGGTCTTCAAGTCGAAGGTCTTCGAAGGTCAACGAATCTGACGAGGTCGGATTGAAAATCAACGAATCTAACGGTTAGAACGAAGGTTAACAGTTCTAACGGTCGGATTAAAGGTCAACGAATCTAATAATAGGCGCGATGCCTAGGGGGAAGCTATTAGGCCTAGTAAAAGGGATAGCTTGATTAATTGGTCAGATTGACGGTCGTATCGAAGTCAACAGATCAAATAGTTAGATCAAAGGTTAACAGATCTAACGGTCGGATTAAAGGTTAACGAATTAAAGGTTAACGAATCTAACAAGGTTAGATTAAAAATTAACGAATCTAACGGTTAGAACGAAGGTTAACAGTTCTAACGGTTAGATTAAAGGTTAACGAATCTGACGATAGGCGCGATGCCTAGGGGGAAACTATCTAGCCTAGTAAAAGGGATAGCTTTAATAGGCTTAGTGGATTGGTTAACAAATAGTTAGTTTAGTGGCTTTTATTAGCAGTAAAAGCGCGAGGTACGTAGCGGTTAGAGAGCAATTGCTACTACTTATTACGATATAAAATGTATGATATAAATGAGTGTTAAGGTTGTTGTTCGATTCAACTAGCTAGAGGTCAGAGCTATCGTCTAATATAGGAGTTCTAGGTCACGTGCTAGCCACATCCGAGGTCTCGTGGCATTGACAGGCCACATCCTAAGATAACAGCCTAATTGTCAATTCTAGCACGTAACAATAACTAAGGTAGTATATATAAGTAGCTGCCTAGCTAATAATATGAAGTAATAATAGATATATTATGTAGCTATAGATAGGCATATAAATTATATGTTACTTATATAGATAGGTTTTCTTAATTAGCTAAAGACTAGAATAATAGATAAAAGTATAAGGTGCTTAGAAGTAATAAAAACTTTACTAAATCTTAAGTAAAGGGATAACTAATTATTTTAAGCTTTTATAAGAGCTTAAACTAAGGTAAAAGCTAAATTACCTAAGGTAATTCCTATATACCTAAGAATTACTATCTTTTTAAATAGCTTAAATAATACTATAAGAAAGTAAATAATTAGCTAAGAGTTTCTAATATTATAAAGCTAGTTATAAGGCTAGGGTAAGAAAGCAAAGGTTATAATAAATTTAGGCTAAAGTAATAAAAAAAGTTAAGACTATAAAAAGAAAAGGTAATACTTTATATTACCTATAGATAAGGTATAGTAATAAAGTAAGGATTAAAGGAAAAAATTATCCCTAGTGTGCTTTAAATATAAAAAGCCTAGATATACTATACTAACTTATTAGGCACTAGACTATTTTACCTATAAAAGTAATAAGTATATAATAGAGAAATATAATAAGAGTAGTAATAAAGCTATATCTCCTAATATAATACTAGTTTAATTAGCATAGACTTAGGAATATAATCTTACTATAGAATACCCTATAGATAATAGAATAAGAATATAGGTATCTTTATAATAAGATAACTAGTGATTAGCTATATAAGCGCTATTTAATATAAGTATATAGTTTTTAATAATTTATCCTAAATTATTAATAAAAAAGAATTAGGAGAGTGTAATATAATTAGACTAAATACTAGAGAGTATAAGCTAAAAAGTGATTTTATATTAAGGAATTTTATAAAAATTAATAAAAGTAAAAGATAGTATAGGATTTATAAAGTTTTACTAAGTTAGCTACTATATTACTAATATAAGAGAAGGGATACTACTAGGTATAGACTAGATTAGAGAATACTTACCTATAATTATATATTAGGAGTAGGGATTCTAGAGGTATTTAGTAACTAAAGAGTGTCTTTCTTTTACTTTTAGAAAGCAGCAAATATATAGGGAGAAAAAACTAGTAGTAGTTATATTATTATTTAGAGTAATAAAGATTAAGCTAATAGTTCTAAAAGAAAGGGATAAAGGTTAATTAAAGAACTTAGTAGTAATAGAAGGATAAATAAATAGTAAAGACACTATAATATTACTAAAATACGCTTACTTATAGTAGAAAAAGCAAGGTATTATAATTATACTAATTTTAGGAAACACAAGTAGCGAAGAAGCTATGTTAAATTAGGGCAAGAGTACTAAGCGTCTTATACTAATAATTCTAGATAAATATAAGGAGGTTAGAAATGTTTTTTCTAAAGAGCTAGTAGGTAAGCTTCCTAAACTAGGAGGTTGCACTTATATAATTAAATTAGAAGAAGGGAAAACACTACTATTGAAATGTAGGGAGCTAGTTGCCGGCTGGCAACAGCTGTACAGGTGTAGCTCTACGGTCAGGGACTAATAGAACCACCACGTTAAATATTTAACATAACGCAACGGAAGGTTATGGTAATTATTAACTAATAGAATTTAATCTAGATAACCTTTACAATATCTTATATACTAATAGAATTGATTTTAGTGACGTTATACAGGCAATGCGGCTGTTAGATTAAGAGGCCTAGCTATCTAGCTAGATTAAAAAGATATTCTTCCTCTTATATACCTACTAACTATATTAGTGGATCTAGGCCGCTAGAGAGGTCTTAAGAGCCACTTTTGATTTTCCGTAAAATTCATTTATATATAAAATCCAAAAAATTAACTTATTACTATACAAACTAGTAACCTATATGCACTAACTTTTAGTCTAAAAAATATTCCTATATAAAAAGAAAGCCCTATCTTCTAGCTTTAATTTACTATATATAAAACTTTTGTATAACCTCTAGTTAAAGAGAAAATCGCTGTTAAAGATAGCTATAGGGTAACCTATATATAGGGTAACCTATATATAGGGTAACCTGCTTACGTTACCCTAGCTTACCTAGTTACTAGTGGCGCTATGGTTATAGCTACGCTTGTAGCTATAATGTAATTAAATAATTCATAATTGATTTAGATTAGTTATTCACACGGTTAGTCATAGCTATTAATAGCTATAATATAGCTATTAATAGCTACCTTCACGACCATTAATAGCTATAGTGTAGCTATTAGGCTTGTAATGTAAGCTAGTAATAAAAAGGTCCTTTAACTAGAAAGGGCTAAAAATAGGTCTTATTTTTAACACCCCCTCTACAAAAGAATTACGTATAAGCTAATTAAAAGCATATAAATTACTATAGGGTAAATAAGAACTTTTAGATAAAAATAGATAAAAGGGAAAAAAAGGAAAAGATAAAAGACCCCCTTTTTAAATTCCTAGCTATTGTCAAATATAGCTCCCTTTTTAGCGTTATTTTTGGTTCCTTATTAAAGGGATTTAGTTGTTAGTTTTTAGTGATTATTAAGCCCTAAAAGCTTAATAAAAGCCTGATAAAGAGGTCTAGATAGAGGCTTTGTTAGACTATCTGCAGGCATTAACTTTGTATCTAGATATTCGATCTTAGCTAAACCCTCTAAAACCTGTTGCCTAATATAGTTAAACTTTAGTAAGGTATGCTTTGTATAGCTATTTTTAAAATGTAGGGAGCTAGTTGCCAGCTAGCAACAGCTATACAGGTGTAGCTCTACGGTTAGGGACTAATAGAATCACCACGTTAAATATTTAACGTAACGCAACGGAAGGTTATGGCAGTTATTAACTAATAGAATTCAATCTAGATGACTTTTACAATATCTTATATACTAATAGAATTGATTTTAGTAACGTTATACGGGCAATGCGGCTGTTAGATTAAGAGGCCTAGCTATTTAGCTAGATTAAAAAGATCTTCTTCCTCTTATATACCCACTAACTATATTAGTAGATTTGGGCTGCTAAAAGGGTCTTAAGAGCTACTTTTGATTTTCCGTAAAATTCATTTATATATAAAAATTAAAAAATTAACTTACCACTATATAAACTAGTAACCTATATGCACTAACTTTTAGTCTAAAAAATATTCCTATATAAAAAGAAAGCCCTATCTTCTAGCTTTAATTTACTATATATAAAACTTTTGTATAACCTCTAGTTAAAGAGAAAATCGCTATTAAAGATAGCTATAGGGTAACCTATGTGTAGGGTAACCTACTTACGTTACCCTAGCTTACCTAATTACTAGTGGCGTGGTTGTGGCTACGCTTGCAGCCACAACGCAATTAAATAATCCATAATTAATTAGAATTAGTTATCCATATAGTTAGTTATAACTATTAACAGCTATAGTATAGCTATTAGGCTTGCTATGTAAGCTAGTAATAAAAAGGTCCTGTAACTAGAAAGGGCTAAAAATAGGTCTTATTTTTAACACCCCCTCTACAAAAGAATTACATTAAGGGCAATTAAAAGCGTATAAGGAGACTATAGGGTAAATAATAACTTTTAGATAATAATAGATAAAAGGGAAAAACAGGAAAAGATAAAAGACCCCCTTTTTGAATTCCTAGCTATTATTAAATATAGCTCCCTTTTTAGCGTTGTTTTTAGTTCCCTGTTAAAGGGATTTAGGTATTGGTTTTTAGTGATTATTAAGCCCTAAGAGCTTAATAAAAGCCTAATAAAGAGGTCTAGATAGAGGCTTTGTTAGACTATCTACAGGCATTAACTTTATATCTAGATATTCGATCTTAGCTAAACTCTCTAAAACCTGTTACCTAATATAGTTAAACTTTAGTAAGGTATGCTTTATATGGCTATATAAGGCAGGGTTATAGGTAGTGGTTATAGCGCCTTAATTATCGCAATATATCTAGATAGGGGGAGAAATAGGGGTTTTTAGCTTCTTAAATAAGCCCTAAAGCCACTATAGCTCCCGGAAGGTCTCGTAGATAGCGTTAGCTTTAGCTTCTAATGTTAATAGAGCTATTATACTAGCTTTCTTTGATTTCTAGCTAATAGGTCCGCTAGCTAGCTTAAATAAATAAGCGTAGGTTAATTTAGAGGTCTTTTTATCCCCTATAAAATCACTATTACAATAACCTATTAGGCTTTTGCTAGCTATACCTTTAGGGTCTCCCCTATAGATAATAGTAAGGAATTTAGTCCCTAATAGGTACCTAAGCAGGTTTTTAGCTGCTTTTAGGTGCTCTATATAGGGGCTAGCTAGTGCTGTAGATAGCCACTAAAGTGTAAAGGCCATGTCTGGCCTTATAAGCAACATTAGGTATATTATAGTCCCTATAATGCACTAATAAAGCTTGATTTCGCTAGCTATTAAAAGCTTAGTTATCTGCGTAGCTAATACGCCTAGCTAAAGAGGTATGCTAATAGGCTTACTATCTAGCATATTAAATCGATTTAAAGCCTCTAAGATATACTAAGATTAGTGAATTTTTAGTATTCTATTAGGCCTATCTTATATAATTTAAACCCCTAAGAAGAATTTAGCAGGCCCCCTATTTTCTATTAGATAGACTTTATAAAGTTCCTTTTTAAGTCTTTAGATATAGGGTAAATCCAGTCTAATTAGAAGGCAGTTATCCATATATGTAATAATAAAGGTTTTGGTGGAAGGATTAAAGAATATAGCTAGGTTAGATATAAGAGGGTTAAATCCTAGGGACTTTAGCACTGCTGTTAGTGCTTGTTGCCACTCCCTTAAGCTTTATTTTAGGCTATATAAAGACTTCTATAATAGAATTACTTAATCTTTAGAGGGTTTATAGCTAAAACTTTTAGCTAATTTAGCTAACTTAGGATTTGCTTTAAGGAATTTAATAAATCCATCTAGAATAACCATATATATCTATTATTAAAGCTTACTATTAAGGAAAGCTCCTATAAAATTAACCTATTTGATTTCCTAGTTATTCTAAGCCGCTAGGGCTAGTAAAATCCTCTAGCTAGGGGGAATGCTTATAGCTGCAAAGGTCTCTAGATAATCTAGACCTTTAATTTGCATAAATCCCTTAGCAACAAGTCAGGCCTTGTATTTTAAAGGATTATTTTCTTTATCCTTTTTAAGCTTATACATAAGCCTATTCTTTAGTACTTTTTAGCCCTTAGGTACTTAGTCTTTCCCTATAAATTTAAAAGTACTAGCCTTTAGAAGCTATTCGTATTCCTTATACGTAGCTTCTATCCATTTATCCCTATTAGGGCTAGATAAAGCTTGCTTCTAGGTCTTAGGTTTAGGGCTATTAGGGTTATTTTCCTTTAGCTTCTCCTGTACCTTAAAGCAAATTTCTTTTATAAAATCTAGAGAAGAAGGTATACTAATATCAACATCTATAGGGTCAATATTAGGGTTGAAGTCAGTAATTTGGTCGAAATTAGGGTCCGAAGTCAAAATCTGATTTCCTGGTTGAGATATGGTAGGCGCCTTGTCTAGGGCCTCTGGAACCACTAGAATCAGACCTTTAGGGGGTTGTATAGGACCTATAGGGTCCCCTATGTTGTCTATAGGGTAATCCTTTAAACCTTAATTTAGATCTTGATTTTCTAAATCATTTTCCCTCTCTAAAGGGTTATTCCCTATAGAAAGCCTAGGTAATCCTTTAGAGACAGGACCTATAGGTTTTGTTAAAAAATACATAAGGCTTTGTAATCCTAGGTGCAGATGGATCGGTCCACTCTTTTGAATTCAACAGGTTTTATAATCTTAATAAAGCTAGTCTTTATAACTAGCCTTTTAGAGAGAATGTACACTAGGTAGGTATTAGAACCTAGTATAGCTAATAATCTTCTAGGGATAGTCCTTGCTACTAACTTCTAGGCTTTAGGTCGTTTTTCTAAGGGGTTTAGAATCTCACAGTGAGATCCTATAGCTCTAATACTGCTAATATCAGTTGTATAGGGCTGATTTAGCTCCTTAACTAGCAGTTATTTAGGGCTTTTATCCTTTGTGGTATTAGCAGTTATATTAACTAGGTTAACAACTGCAAGTAATATAAAACACCATAGATATAATAGTAATTTTGCCCACTAGATAGTAGCCCTTAATTAATTTAGAATAGTACAAATTAAACGCTCTGCTAATCCATTTTGCTTATGGATATAGGGACTAGAAGTTATAAATTTAATCCCTTTAGAATTTAACTAGCTTTAATAACTAGAATTGATTTCTTAGCCTCTATTAAAGTGAAGGTGCCTAGGATATTAACCTAGTTAATTTTTAAGCCCTTTAAAGAAGCCCTTAATAGCCCTATAAACAGTTAGTCCTTCCTTATTAGGTAATAAGAAAACCTACTTATATCTAGTCTTTTAATTAACTAGAAATAAGCAAATTAACTATTTATTATATAGTATAGGGCTGATTTTTAGCGTATCCCCCTCTATTTAATCTAGAGCTCTAGGGGGGTTAGGGATAGCTAATTTCCTAGGTCTTCTAACTGCCTTAGATTAATTATAAGCTATACATTTAAAATCTTTATCCTTAATTTTAGAAAAATCAGGGATTCCTTTAGTTATAAGGCTTGTTTTCTTTAGCAAAGGAAGCCCTAGGTGCCCTAATTATATATGCTATAGGCTAGCTAGTTCTAGTAACCATTGATATTAAAGATCCTTAGGGCCTAAATTAGGGTCTAGACTTAGGTCTAGTTTAGGGCCCTCTTTGTTAGTCCCTTGCTAGGCCCCTTAAGAACCACAGGCCTCTTAGGGAGGTATTAGGGACCTTTTTCTATCACTAAGGCCCTCTAACACCCCTAAATCTATATCTTTAGATTTATAAGGGACCTAACCTAGGGCTATAGGCGTTAGAGAAGGGACTAAATCCCCTAAATCATCCCGTTTGATTTCTTTAACATTATTATCATTTTCGTTGATTTTAGCGATTTCATCTAAATCAGAAGCCTAATCCGGCTTTTTAGAGGGAATTTGAACCTCTATAGGGTAGCTAATTAGATAGCTATGACCCCTAAAGCTAGCATAGGTAAAAGGTCGGATATAATGAGATTCTTTGTTACAGGGCCCTTTATATAACCTAGGTGTAGTTTGGTTTTTAACGTAAAAGAAAAAACCATGTTTTTCTATATCTAGGGTAGCAATATAAGACCTATCTTTAAGATAAAGGTGGTTTTTTATAAAGTAACCGCTAGATATATAGTGAATAAGGCCACTAACTATATTAACATTAAGCTAAGGAAAATATAGAGCGTCCTTTAGCACTAAGGTCCTATATTTATTAGGTTTCTTTTGATATAAGACCTTAAAAATAGCACTACTGTGGCCCTTAGGATAAATAGGACCACCACTAGTTATAATAGGGTTAGATTCCCCCTTTTTATAAGGGGTATAATCCCTAAAGACCTCCCTAGAATTAACTATATGTATAGTTAAACCTGTATTATATAATAGGGCTTTTTTTATATCTTTACTATAATAATTAAAACTATTTAAGGAATTAATTTCTTGTTTTTCATTATCCAAATTACTAGAGCTAGAATTAGAGCTACTATTACTAGAGCTCTTGGTACTAGTCTTATAATTGCTAGGTTTCTTGTACGGATTAAGGGCTCCGTTAGAAAGGTTGTAATTTCCTAGCATAAAAGAACCCTCTATAAGCTCTTTATTTTCCTTTTTATCTAATTTTTAACCCTTTTGCTTCTTTTTCTTCTTATTAGAATTAGAAGAGCCCTTATTTTCTTTATTCTTCTTCTTCTAACCTTTAGGGGCCTTTTCCTTATCTTTAGCACCCTTTTCTATGTCTTTAGCCCTATAATTTAGGGCTTTGGATACTGTAGATAATTTATCCCTCTGTTTAGCTAGAAGGTCTGCTATTAGAAATTGAAGATTTAGGGCATCTAGGGGAGCCCCTATAGCCCTATTTATACGCATACTAAATCGTTGCCTCTTAGCTTACTAAGGGAAGGTTAATTTTAGGGATTAAAGATATTAATTAACCTAATCTATAGGATTAATTAGGACTCCTAAAATTAATAATCTAGCTAGTAGATTATTAAAGACCGCATTAAAGGACTCTAGGGTCCCCTTATAACCTTGAAAATTTAGGTTATAAAAGTCTAAATATAGGGACCCCCTCTGGATTTTAACGCTATAAGAATACTGCCATATAAGTAAATTATAGGCTTCTTTAGGTGATTTTTGCTAAGTTATAGCGGCTTAGGGGCCTTCTGTATAGCTATCCCTTAGTAATATAAGGATAATAGCTTGGTTAGCGTCCCCTAGCGCCCTAGAAACCTCTGGATTATCTAGAAAATTAGGCATACCTAATGCTCTAAATTAGATAGCTAGGGCTTGTTTCTATTAATTAAATTTTTTAGCTCCTTTAAGCTTAGTAGTCTCTAGGAAGCTATAAACCCTCTTATTAAATTCCTTAATAATTAAATTATTAAAGGTAGCTTATATAGAGCTAGATTTAGGGGCCTTATCTTAAATAGGCTGCTGAACTTGCTCCTAACTAGTAGGCTTAGTAGCTTCTATACCCTTTATGCCTCTATTATTAATAGCTATAGTCCAAGCCTCTAGCTTTTATAATAATAGATTAATAGTATCTTATTGCTTAATAACCTGCTCTTTTAGCTAATTATTTAGAACCTCTTGCGTACTAAGATTAAGGGCTAAAGGCCCCTAACCTTATTAATTAGTATCTATCTTCTAATTTTATAGAAGGGAAGTCTTCTATTTATACTAAAATTCCTTTTTATAGAAGGGAAAAGCTTCTATTCGCGCTAAATTTCCTTTTTATAGAAGGGAAAAGCTTCTATATCGCTTATGCGCTTCCTGTTTTATAGAAGGGAAGTCTTCTATAACTATAATAATTCCTTTTTATAGAAGGGAATAGCTTCTATCTTGCGGGTCCTTCCTTTTTTATAGAAGGGAAGTCTTCTATAACTATACGTAAATTGCACTAGAAAGAATTTTATAGTAATAGGCTAGGCTTATAACCTATTAAAATGTAGGGAGCTAGTTGCTGGCTAGCAATAGCTATACAGGTGTAGCTCTATGGTTAGGGACTAATAGAACCACTACGTTAAATATTTAATGTAATATAACGGAAGGTTATGGCAGTTATTAACTAATAGAATTTAATCTAGATAACTTTTATAATATCTTATATACTAATAGAATTGATTTTAGTGACGTTATACAGGCAATGCAGCTGTTAGATTAAGAGGCCTAGCTATCTAGCTAGATTGAAAAGATCTTCTTCCTCTTATATACTTACTAACCGTATTAGTGGATCTAGGCCACTAGAGAGGTCTTACGAGCTACTTTTGATTTTCCGCAAAATTTATTTATATATAAAATCTAAAAAATTAACTCATTACTATACAAACTAGTAACCTATATGCACTAACTTTTAGTCTAAAAAATATTCCTATATAAAAAGAAAGCCTTGTTTTCTAGCTTTAATTTGCTATATATAAAACTTTTATACGACCTCTAGTTAAAGAGAAAATCACTGTTAAAGATAGCTATAGGGTAACCTATATAAAGGGTAACCTGCTTACGTTACCCTAGCTTACCTAATTACTAGTAGCGCTGTGGTTGTAGCTATGCTTGCAGCTATAACGCAATTGAATAATCCACAATTAATTTAGATTAGTTATTCACACAGTTAGTTGCAGCTATTAATAGCTATAACGTAGCTATTAATAGCTACCTTCGTGACTATTAATAGCTATAGTGTAGCTATTAGGCTTGCAATGCAAGCTAGTAATAAAAAGGTCCTTTAACTAGAAAGGGCTAAAAATAGGTCTTATTTTTAATAACTACCTTAGGGGCCTATATATAATTTAGCTAAGAGAGAGCTATAAGTTCTTAGGGAGTACCTTATAAGTGCATAGCTTAAAGGGTAAATTAGAAAATTAGTTAGCCTAGCTAGAGCTCTAATTTTATTTATTCTAAAGAAAGGAGGAAAATTAAGGCTTTACGTGAATTATAGGGGCTTAAATAAGATTATAATTAAGAATAAGGCCCCCTTACCTCTTATTACTAAAATTCTTAATTAATTAGCAAGTGTAGTTATTTTTATAGTCCTTAATCTTAAAGATACGTACTACTAGCTATATATTCGCTTAGGTAATAAGTAAAAGATAGCTTTCTATTATTACTATAGCTACTTTAAATATCTTATTATGCTATTTAGACTAGTTAACACACTAGTAACTTTTTAGGAGTATATTAATAATGCACTTAAAGGTCTTATTAATAAGACCTATATTATTTACCTAGATAACACGCTAATATATAGTAGTGTGGTTAAGGAGCATATAGATTATATTACATAAATCCTATATAAGCTTAGAGATATAAGCCTTTTTATTAACCTTATAAAGTGTTAATTTTTAGTTATAAAGGCTAAATTCTTAGGCTTTAAGATATTACTAAGAGGTATTATAATAGATCTAGTAAGGGTTAAAGTAATTATAATATAGCTAATACCACGTAGTGTATTTAATATTTAGTTATTTCTTAGTTTTACTAGATTTTACTACTATTTTATTAAATAGTATAGTAAAGTTATTATTCTATTAATAAATTACCTTAGAGGGAAGTAACTAGTAATATTTAACCTAGAACCCTATAAGTTAGTAGCGTTTAAAGAACTTTAGTAAAGATTTTAGAAAGCACTAATTTTAGTGCATTTTAACCCACTTATATATCTTAGAGTGGAGATAGATATATCTAGATATATAATTAGGGCTATACTCACAATGTTAGTGCTAGGTTACTAGCACCTAGTTATGTTTATATTAAGGAAAATAACTAACGCTAAATTACGCTATATAATACCTAATAGCAAATTATTAGCTATTTAAGAGGCTTTTTAGGCCTAGAGATACTACCTTGCCTATTTAACTTATATAATTAAGGTTATTATAGACTATTTAAACTATAAGTACTTAGCTATAAAGCCTAAGCTTACTAGTAGGTAGGTAACTACACTTAATAAGCTTTATTTATTTAACTTTAAGATTATATATTATATAGGGAAATTAAATCCTGCTAATCCCCTATTAAGAAAACTAGATTTTATAAGTAAGATAAGGAAAGTAAAAGTAATAACTATATAGCTCCTTATTTTTTTATCTAAATTTATAGATACTAAATAATAGGAATACTATAGTAATACTACTAGTGCTATAGGTTCTATAAAAACGTTATTTAGTGTAACTAATAGTTAGTTATAAAGACACTATAATAATACTATTAATATCTAGGGTTTTAAAAAATTATAACTTAACTGTATTTTTAAGGAGCCTAATAATCTAGATACGCTTAGAAGAGGTATATTAGTAAGGTTATTTAATACTTTTTTTAGTAAGTAATAAGGTAGCTATAGTAGTACTACTAGTACCTAGTTTATATTACATTTATTACTTAGCTATTTTAATTTTCCTATTAGACTAGCTATTACTAAAAGGGGTAGACTAGTATAGGTAATTACTAGTAAGTAGCAAGGGTGCCCCTTAAAACTATTACTTATCTATTCCCCTATAAGACTAGAGGTATCTAGTAAACTAATTACTTATAGAGATATTATAGCTAGGATCTAATCTATCTAGAGAACCTCTTCTAAGTTTAACTCTAGCTTTCTAGAAAGGAGCTTAGAATTAGAAGCCTTAATTTAAGTCTTATTATATAAAGTATAGTAAGGTAATAACTTTACTATAGGTTAAAAGAAGTTACTTAAAAGTAGTAATTTAGTAGCATTATAAATATAGTTTATAGGACCCTCTAAGCTATTAATATTTAAGAATTATATTTTTATCCCTTAGGGAATAAGAAAAGAAATTTTACTACTAACCTATAATAACCTTACTACTAGGTATTAAGGAGTAAGTAAGACTCTTTATTAAGTTATAAACTAATACTATTAGCTAATAATAAAGAAAGATATAAAGGTATATATTAGCACTTATATAAGTTATTAGACTTTAAAACTAAGGTATTATAAACTATATAGTAAGCTAGCTACACTACTAGTGCCTAATTGCCCTTTTTAAGAATTATAAATAGATTTTATTACTAGGCTTTTACTAGTAAAAGACTTAAACTAGACTTATAATATAATTTTAGTTATTATTAACTATTTTATAAAATATAGTATTTACATTCCTATTTTAATATAATTAACTAGCAATAGGCTAGTAACTATATTCTTAGAATATATTTTGAAAGACTATAGAGCTCTAGAAGGTATTATAATAGACTAAGGTTTTATATTTACTAGTGGTTTCTAGATAACTTTCTATTACCTTCTTATAACTAAGCGGCTATTAAGCACTGCTTTTTATCCCTAAATAGATAGCTAGATAGAATATCTACACTAAGTTTTAGAGTATTATTTAAAGGCTTTTACTTATACTAAATAGACTAATGAGGCAAATAACTTATTATTAGCGTAATTTATATATAATATAAGTAATTATATAACGCATAGCTACACACTAGTAGAGGCATTATAAGGTTATAATCCTAGAGGTCTATAATAAGTAGTTATAGATATCCCTTTAGTAAATAATTAAGCTAAAAGTAAAGTCTTAGCGCTAAGAGAAAATCACACTATAATTAAATAGCTTTTAAGTAACTTATAAACTTAGTATAAGAAATATTATAATTAGAAAAGAACTCTAATAAGGTTTAAAGTTAGTAATTATGTTTTATTATTAATAAAGAATATTAACCTAAGATAACCTAGTAAAAAGCTAGCTATAAAGTACCTAGGCCCCTATAAGATTAAAAAGGCAATTAGGAGTTACGGATTAGCGTATTAATTAAGGTTACTACCTAAGACTTATTTATATAATATATTTAATATTACTAGTCTTAAGCCTTTTAAAGGGGACCTAACTAATATAGAAAATATATCCTTATTATAAGATAACCTTAAAGATAATAAATAGGAGTTTAAAGTTAAGAGAATTATTTTATATTATTATAATAGGAGATAATATAAATATCTAGTTAAGTTAAAAGGCTATAATATATTAGAAAACTTATAGGTACTAAAGAGGGATTTTATAATAAGAGATATTATTAAAGATTATAAGTAATAGTTAAATAGTAAGGTTATTATAAAATACTTATAATTTATAAGTTAATATAAGGTTATTATAAAGTACTTATAATTTATAAGTTAATATAAGGTTATTATAAAGTAATTATAGTTTGTAAGTTAATGTAGTAAGAAGTTAGAAAATAAAGTTAAATTACTTAAATAATCTATTATATAGCTACTAAGCACTTACTCCTTTATAATAGAATTAGCTATAGTAACTACTATTTCCTTAGTAGTAGTAATAGCTATAGTAGCTAAGGGGGTAGTAGTCTTAGAAGTATTTTTATTATTAGAATCCCTCTCTTTATATATATAGACCTAAAGTTTACTAGGGAGCTTAATAGGACTAATATAAGTAAGTAAATTAGTAATATTAAGTATAAACTACTAGTAAGTTAGTTAAGTATTAGCTATATATATTAAGAAAGCTTACTATTAGGATATTTTAGGCTATAAAGCAAAGAGAGTTTAAAATATTAATCTATATCTTAAGGTTTATAGTATTACTTAGTAGCGCTATTATAGTATATTTATTATATTTTACTTTATAAGTAGTATTAGTAGTTATTTAAGTATAATAGATATATTTATACTTATTAGAATTTTTATAAGATAAGATAGTATTCTATAGCTTTTTCTTTACTTTTATAATAGACTAGTAGTAAGTTAGTAGTAATTTAGTATCTAGGTAGTAAAATTATACTTACTTTATCCTAATAGTAATAGCTACCTTTAGAAGTAGCTTTAATAAGTTTAAATAGCCTATTATAAAGCTATGTTATTTAAGCTAAGCACTAGTAGTATATTAGTAATAAGTAAGTAGTTTCTAGATAAGAGAGATATACTATAATATAGTTTTCATTATTATAGATATAATAAGTATATTTTATTAAGTAGCCTATTAGATATTAGTAATATAAAAGCAGTAAGTAAGTAAAGAAGTTATACTTATAGATTTATTATATTTTATAGGGAAGGTCTTTTTATTAATAAGATATTTAGGAATATTATAACTACTGTTTTTAGTAGGATATTTTATATTACTACTTGTTGAATTCAAAAGAGTGGACCGATCCATCTGCACCTAGGATTACAAAGCCTTATGTATTTTTAACACCCCCCTGGAATTGCACATCTAGGTGCCCTATAGAGGTCTTAGGCTTATACTAGTAATTGAATTTTTTTAGTTATTTCGCAGGGTTTGAACTCATAACCTTGCCTCGCAGAGCAGTGCTCCACTGTGGTAGGCGAAACGCTACAGTAGGCCTAATCACTGCGCTACCGGGCT
>JFGW01000462.1:0-17668 GCA_000729825.1 Epichloe sp. AL9924
TAGTATTCTAATAGATAACTAGGATAATATAGGCATAGAAGAAAGCTAATAGAGAACTGCTTACTTACCTATAACCTAAAGGATATCTAGAAATTTTACACTAGACTTAATAAGTATATCTCCTCTATAATAATATAATTATATATAGGGAAGATTAGCCTTAATAAGTTTCTCTTCTAAAGGCACATTCCTAGGGTAGCTTTACCCCTATATAGCTATAGCTATGTGGTTAAAGACTAGTATTATATAATTATTAACTACACTAACTATAACTATAGACACCCCTAAACATAATAGCCTAGAGACATATAGGAAGCAAGGCTAGCCCTAGATAATCCCCTAAGGGTAAGATAGATAGCTAAATAGTTCCTTAGCATAAGAAGACTCTAATATTATATATTAGCATAAGACCTAGCCCTTAGCTAATGTAAACTAGGGGAGGATCTAGGCTGCCCTAGAGGTAACTAAACTAATTAATAAATAGATACTATAGATAACTAAAGAGAGATACTAGGTAGGATAATATAGCTACGGAGGTAGGCTAGATATAAGGTAGAATTACACTAAGATAGAAAGACTATAGGTCTAGAATAGTTATTAGATTAATTTTAAGTTTAAAAACTATAGGTATTATTTTATACTAGCCTACTACTGCCCCCCTACTAACCTAGAATTAGCCCTATTTCTCCTTAGGAACTAGGATTATACTCTTTATTACCTTACTCTTACCCTTAGCTACTAGGCTAGTAGCTAGGAGCTAGTTTATTTCTACTACCTAGGCATTAAGCTACTAGAGCTAAAAGATAACCTTATTATATTATTCCTTAGCAGACCTAGACCTAGCTAGGTCTAGGCCTACTACTATAGCACCCTGCTTCTTCTTAGCGTAGTTTTTAGTATAGAGTTTCTTAACCTAAGCTATATAGTCCTCTAGGGCCTAGACAATTAAAGTTAGCCCTAGAATAGAACCACTACTATACTAGAGCAAAACCACTTATATTACTCCTAGTAACTATACTAGCCTAGGTGTTAACTAACTACTAATACTCCCCTTACTAGCTAGTAATGTTTAGCTATAAGTAAATTAGCACTAGAGTAAGCGTAAAGTAAGCGTAGAAGCTAATATTACCTTAGAATATCTATAGTTATAGACCTAATAGTTAAAGCAAGCGTTAGATATTACCCCTTTATATATAGATTAGCCCTGCTCCTAGACTAGAAATAAACTAACTTACTAATAATATTATAGCACTAGTGCCCTAGATTATTAATTAATTATGTCTTATAAGACACACACTATAGCGCTTAAGTTTTACCTAGCTACCCTAGATTAAAACTAGAATAAGCGTAAAATAAAGGCAGAAATAACTTACTTTAAGATCTTTAGACTTAGCTTACTCTAATTATTTTACTATAAGGGATTTCCTTAGATACCTCTCTAAGGTTATAATTTCCTAGGCAGATTAGAACTAGAATAGCACTAATAATAAAGTACTTATAGTATTTAGTAATATTTTATTGCAAATTTCTATATAAAACATTAGTAATTAAACTAGCAATAGGCTAGAAAAGCCTTAAATAGCCCTAAAAAGGGGTAGGGAGAATAAGAACCTATAGGAAGTTTAATATAAGAAGGGGAAAAAGGTTAGAACCCTATAAGGGAAAGAGCTCTCTTTTATACTTAAGAGAGAGAGGGGGGGGAATAAATTATAATATTACCTAGAAAATAAAGCATAGGATAAATAAATATATAGATAGCGCATAAGTAATTTAGAAGCGAAACCGCCTAGGCACTAGGCCTAAACTACCTACCCCTTACTATAAGTAAATAAAACTATATACTTAGACTTTATAAGGTATCTAGACTAGTACTAGGCTAGAGTTAGCTAAAAAGTAAGGCACTAGAGAAGCTAGGAGTAAAGCAAATAAAAAGTAAATTATTATTATAAATTAGAATTTACTTTACTATAGAATAAAGTAAGAGGTATAGAGTAAGGTTAGAATAGGGTTAGATTAGTATTAAAGAGAGCTAGATAGGCTTACTACTATATATTTTTCTTTTCTCTTATTTTCTATAGGATAAGGCTAGCGTAAGCTAGCACTAAATACCTACAGTTAACTACACCTAATGTGGCGTAGACCTAAAAGAGGGTTAGCGCTAGCCTGTTTATAGACATAAGGGGGTTTTTCTTCCTAGTTTAGGGGTTTCCCTCTTAACTAAGCGGTTAGAGTACTAGGACTAGCTACTTAATTAGCTATCTAGCGTAAAGAATATATATATATATAAAATAAAGTATAAGAACTATAAGATATACTCTCTAGTTTATACTTACTAAGTTATTTTAAAAAAACTACTAGAATATATATTACTAAGGCCTTTTTAAAGAATTTATTAGGACCTTTAGGACTATAAGCCTAGCTATAATAATATAAACTAGTTAATAGTTATAAAAGATATGTTCTTAGGTATAATTTATATATATATATTACCAAATAAATTATAGGTAATAGTATTTAATATATTAATTTACCTTAAATAATAGGTTATAAGGTAATGTAAATTATTAATTATAAAGATTAGGTAAGATTATAAAATAGCTATTATTAGTTCATTTAGTAATATAATCTTTTAGATATAGGTATACTTATAAGGTATAAATCTTAAGCTTATACCTTTATATACTTATAAACCTAATAAAGTTATAAAGAGAGTAAGGTAAATAATTATACTATAGTTAAATATAATACTTATAGGTTGTTAGGAGCGCAGAGGACGGAGACAGGACGTTTATGATAGTGAATCTTTAGAGAACCTTTAGGCCACTCTAATAATAAAGAGGCTAGCTAGCTATAAGATAGCTATGTGTTTGTTAAGCAGGGTATTTATTAAGGATAGTGTATATTATATATAGTAAGTTAGAGATTAAAACCTTTATATACTAGGCCCTAGCTAGTATCTTTCTAGTAGTAACTATAAATCTTAGCCTTTACTTTATTTATATTAGACCTTATAGTATAAGCTATAATAAATTAATCTCTTAACCTTTAAGAAAAACAAACTATTAGCTAGATTATTATATAGCTAATGCTACAAAGGTTTACATAAAACACACTAGCACCTTATAATAATAAAGGTATAGATAATTAGTTATAGAATAGAGAACCCCTATAGTCTAGAATAATAGATAATAATAGGGTATAAGAAATACTACTAGTCCCTAATCTAGATAAAGGCATAGGTAATGTAAATAATAATAATAAAGTATTATAGAGATACTATAAGGTTATATAAGCTAAGCTACTATATGTATAAAGAAGATAGGAGATTCTATAAATTAAGGTGTAAATTAAGGAGATTAAGGCAAATCTATTATTAGCTAGACCTCCTTAGGGACCTATAATTACCCCTTAAACTTTAACTATAGTTTTACTAGTAATCTATAGTAATTTAGTAGTAATTATATAGTAAAGTAATCTTAGTAAAATATAGATAAAAATACCTATATATAAAGGGGATATATATAAGAACCTCTAGAATTTCCTAGTAGATTTAAATATACTATTTAAATTAGACTATTATACCTTTAGGAATAATATAACTAAGGTAGTGTATATAAGTAGCTACCTAGCTAATAATATAAAGTAATAATAAATGTGTTATATAGCTATAGATAGGCATGTAAATTAGGCGTTACTTATATAAATAGGTTTTCTTAATTAGCTAAAGACTAGAATAATAGATAAGAATATAAGGTACTTAGAAGTAATAAGAACTTTACTAAATCTTAGGTAAAGGGATAACTAATTATTTTAAGCCTTTATAAGAGCTTAAACTAAGGTAAAAGCTAAATTACCTAAGGTAATTCCTATATACCTAAGAATTACTATCTTTCTAAATAGCTTAAATAATACTATAAGGAAGTAAATAATTAGCTAAGAGTTTCTAATATTATAAAGCTAGTTATAAGGCTAAGGTAAGAAAGCAAAGGTTATAATAAATTTAGGCTAAAGTAATAAAAAAAAGTTAAGACTATAAAAAAAAGAGGTAATACTTTATATTACCTATAGATAAGGTATAGTAATAAAGTAAGAATTAAAGGAAAAAATTATCCTTAGTATGCTTTAAATATAAAAAGCCTAGATATACTATACTAACTTATTAGGCACTAGACTATTTTATCTATAAAAGTAATAAGTATATAATAAAGAAATATAATAAGAGTAGTAATAAAGCTATATCTCCTAATATAATACTAGTTTAATTAGCATAGACCTAGGAATATAATCTTACTATAGAATACCCTATAGCCTAGGCGGATTAGAACCGGAACAGCACCGACAACGGAGTACTCACGGCATTTGGCGACATTTTGTTGCAAATTTCTATGCAAAACGTTAGCAATTAAACTAGCACTAGGCTAGAAGAGCCTTAAATAGCCCTAAGAAGGGGTAGGGAGGATAAGAACCTATAGGAAGTTTAATATAAGAAGGGGAAAAAGGTTAGAACCCCACAGGGGGAAGAGCCCTCTTTTATACTTAAGAGGGGGGGGGGGAATAAATTATAATATTGCCTAGAAAATAAAGCATAGGATAAATAAACGTATAGATAGCGCGTAAGTAATTTAGAAGCGGAACTGCCTAGGCACTAGGCCTAAACCACCTACCCTCTATTATAAGTGAATAAAACTATATACTTAGACTTTACAAGGCATTTAGACTAGTGCTAGGCTAGAGTTAGCTAAAAAGTAGGGCACTAGAGGAGCTAGGAGTAAAGCGAATAAAAAGTGAATTATTATTATAAATTAGAATTTACTTTACTATAGAATAGAGTAGGAGGCATAGAGTAGGGTTAGAATAGGGTTAGATTAGCATTAAAGGGAGCTAGATAGGCTTACTACTATATATTTTTCTTTTCTCTTATTTTCTATAGGATAAGGCTAGCGTAAGCTAGCACTAAATACCTATAGTTAACCACACCTAACGCGGCGTAGACCTAAAAGAGGGTTAGCGCTAGCCTATTTATAAACGTAGGGGGGTTTTTCTTCCTAGTTTAGGGTTTTCCCTCTTAACTAAGCGGTTAGAGTACTAGGACTAGCTACCTAATTAGCTATCTAGCGTAAAGAATATATAGAATACCCTATAGATAATAAAATAAGAATATAAGTATCTCTATAATAAGATAACTAGTGGTTAGCTATATAAGCGCTATTTAATATAAGTATATAGTTTTTAATAATTTATTCTAAATTATTAATAAAAAAGGATTAGGAGAGTGTAATATAATTAGACTAGATACTAGAGAGTATAAGCTAAAAAGTGATTTTATATTAAGGAATTTTATAAAAATTAATAAAAGTAAAAGATAGTATAGGATTTATAAAGTTTTACTAAGTTAGCTACTATATTACTAATATAGGAGAAGGGATAATACTAGGTATAAACTAGATTAAAAAATACTTACTTATAATTATATATTAGGAATAAGGATTCTAGAGGTATTTAGTAACTAGAGAGTGTCTTTTCTTTACTTATAGAAAGTAGTGAATATATAGGGAGAAAAAACTAGTAGTAGTTATATTATTATTTAGAGTAAAATAGATTAAGCTAATAGTTCTAAAAAAAAGGGATAAAGGTTAATTAAAGAACTTAGTAGTAATAGAAGGATAAATAAATAGTAAAGACACTATAATATTACTAGAATACGCTTACTTATAGTAAAAAAAGCAAGGTATTATAATTATACTAATTTTAGGAAATATAAGTAGTGAAGAAGCTATATTAAATTAGGGTAAGAGTACTAAGCGTCCTATACTAATAATTCTAGATAAATATAAGGAGTTTATAAATATTTTTTCTAAAGAGCTAGTAAGTAAGCTTCCTAAACTAGGAGGTTATACTTATATAATTAAATTAGAAAAAGGGAAAACACTACCTTAGGGGCTTATATATAATTTAGCTAAGAGAGAGCTATAAGTTCTTAGGGAGTACCTTATAAGTATATAGCTTAAAGGGTAAATTAGAAAATTAGTTAGCCTAGCTAGAGCTCTAATTTTATTTATTCTAAAGAAAGGAGGAAAATTAAGGCTTTATATAGATTATAGGGGCTTAAATAAGATTATAATTAAGGATAAGGCCCCCTTGCCTCTTATTACTAAAATTCTTAATTAATTAGTAAGTATAGTTATTTTTATAGTCCTTAATCTTAAAGATATATATTACTAGCTATATATTTGCTTAGGTAATAAGTAAAAGATAGCTTTCTATTATTACTATAGCTACTTTAAATATCTTATTATACTATTTAGACTAGTTAATATACTAGTAACTTTTTAGGAGTATATTAATAATACACTTAAAGGTCTTATTAATAAGACCTATATTATTTACCTAGATAATATGCTAATATATAGTAGTGTGGTTAAGGAGCATATAGATTATATTAAATAAATCCTATGTAAGCTTAGAGATATAAGCCTTTTTATTAACCTTATAAAGTGTTAATTTTTAGTTTTAGAGGCTAAATTCTTAGGCTTTAAGATATTACTAAGAGGTATTATAATAGATCTAGCGAGGGTTAAAGCAATTATAATATAGCTAATACTATATAGTGTATTTAATATTTAGTTATTTCTTAGTTTTATTAGATTTTATTGCTATTTTATTAAATAGTATAGTAAAGTTATTATTCTATTAATAAATTACCTTAGAGGGAAGTAACTAGTAATATTTAACCTAGAACCCTATAAGTTAGTAGCGTTTAGAGAACTTTAGCAAAGATTTTAGGAAGCGCTAATTTTAGTGTATTTTAACCTACTTATATATCTTAGAGTAAAGATAGATATATCTAGATATGTAATTAGGGCTATGCTTATAATATTAGTGCTAGGTTACTAGTACTTAGTTACGTTTATATTAAGGAAAATAACTAATACTAAATTACACTATATAATACCTAATAGCAAATTATTAGCTATTTAAGAGGCTTTTTAGGCCTAGAGATATTACCTTACTTAGCTTATATAATTAAGGTTATTATAGACTATTTAAACTATAAGTACCTAGCTATAAAACCTAAGCTTACTAGTAAGTAGGTAATTATGCTTAATAAGCTTTATTTATTTAACTTTAAGATTATATATTATATAGGGAAATTAAATCCTACTAATCCCCTATTAAGAAGACTAGATTTTATAAGTAAAGTAAAGGAAAGTAAAAGTAGTAACTATATAGCTTCTTACTTTTTTATCTAAATTTATAGATACTAAGTAATAGAAATACTATAGTAATATTACTAGCGCTATAGGTTCTATAAAAACGTTATTTAGTGTAACTAATAGTTAGTTATAAAGACACTATAATAATACTATTAATATCTAGGGTTTTAAAAAATTATAACTTCACTATATTTTTAAGGAGCCTATTAATCCAGAAACGCTTAAAAGAGGTATATTAGTAGGGTTATTTAATACTTTTTTTAGTAATCAATAAGGTAGCTATAGTAGTACTACTAGCACCTAGTTTATATTATATTTATTACTTAGCTATTTTAATTTTCCTATTAGACTAGCCACTGCTAAAAGAGGTAAACTAGCATAGGTAGTTACTAGTAAGCAGTAAGGGCGCCCCTTAAAACCATTACTTATCTATTCCCCTATAAGACTAGAGGTATTTAGTAAACTAATTACTTATAGAGATATTATAGCTAGGATCTAATTTATCTAGAGAAACTCTTCTAAGTTTTACTCTAGCTTTCTAGAAAGGAGCTTAGAATTAGAAGCCCTAATTTTAGTCTTATTATATAAAGCATAGTAAGGCAATAACTTTACTATAGGTTAAAAGAAATTACTTAAAAGTAGTAATTTAGTAGTGTTATAAATATAGTCTATAGGACCCTCTAAGCTATTAATATTTAAGAATTATATTTTTATCCCTTAGGGAATAAGAAAAGAAATTTTATTACTAACCTATAATAACCTTACTACTAGGTATTAAGGAGTAAGTAAGACTCTTTATTAAGTTATAAACTAATACTATTAGCTAATAATAAAGAAAGATATAAAGGTATCTATTAGTATTTATATAAGTTATTAGACTTTAAAACTAAGGCATTATAAACTATATAGTAAGCTAGCTATGCTACTAGTGCCTAATTACCTTTTTTAAGAATTATTAATAGATTTTATTACTAGGTTTTTACTAGTTAAAGACTTAAACTAGACTTATAACGCAATGTTAGTTATTATTAACTGTCTTATAAAATATAGTATTTATATTCCTATTTTAATATAACTAACTAGTAATAGGCTAGTAACTATGTTCTTAGAATATGTTTTTAAAGACTATAAAGCTCTAGAAGGTATTATAATAGACTAAGGTTTTATATTTATTAGTGGTTTCTAGATAACTTTCTATTACCTTCTTGTAACTAAGTGACTATTAAGCATCGCTTTTTATCCCTAAATAAATAGCTAGATAAAACATTTAAACTAAGTTTTAGAGTATTATTTAAGGGCTTTTACTTATGCTAAATAGACTAATCAGGTAAATAACTTGTTATTAGTGTAATTTATATATAATATAAGCAATTACATAACGCATAGCTATACACTAGTGGAGGCATTATAAGGTTATAATCCTAGAGGTCTGTAATAAGTAATTATAAATATCCCTTTAGTAAATAATTAAGCTAAAAGTAAAGTCTTAGCGCTAAGAGAAAATCACACTATAATTAAATAGCTTTTAAGTAACTTATAGACTTAGTATAAGAAATATTATAATTAGAAAAAAACTCTAATAAGGTTTAAAGTTAGTAATTATGTTTTATTATTAATAAAGAATATTAACCTAAGATAACCTAGTAAAAAGCTAGCTATAAAGTACCTAGGCCCCTATAAGATTAAAAAGGTAATTAGGAGTTATAGATTAGTGTATTAATTAAGGTTACTACCTAGGACTTATTTACATAATATATTTAATATTACTAGTCTTAAGCCTTTTAAAGGGGACCTAATTAATATAAAAGATATATTCTTATTATAAAATAACCTTAAAGATAATAAATAGGAGTTTAAAGTTAACAGAATTATTTTACATTACTATAATAGGAGATAACGTAAATATCTAGTTAAGTAAAAAGGCTATAATATATTAGAAAACTTATAGGTACTAAAGAGGGATTTTATAATAAAAGATATTATTAAAGATTATAAGTAATAGTTAAATAGTAAGGTTATTGTAAAATACTTATGATTTATAAGTTAATATAAGGTTATTATAAAGTACTTATAATTCGTAAGTTAATGTAAGGTTATTATAAAGTAGTTATAGTTTATAAGTTAATATAGTAAGAAGTTAGAAAATAAAGTTATATTACTTAAATAATCTATTATATAGCTACTAAGCACTTACTTCTTTATAATAAAATTAGCTATAGTAACCACTATTTCCTTAGTAGTAATAGTAGCTATAGTAGCTAAGGGGGTAGTAGTTTTAGAAGTATCTTTATTATTAGAATCCCTCTCTTTATATATATAAACCTAAAGTTTACTAGGGAGCTTAATAGGACTAATATAAGTAGGTAAATTAGTAGTATTAAGTATAAACTACTAGTAAGTTAGTTAAGTATTAGCTATATATATTAAGAAAGCTTACTATTAGGATATTCTAGGCTATAAAGTAAAGAGAGTTTAAAATATTAATTTATATCTTAAGGTTTATAGTATTACTTAGTAACGCTATTATAGTATATTTATTATATTTTACTTTATAAGTAGTATTAGTAGTTATTTAGGTATAATAAATATATCTATGCTTATTAGAATTTTTATAAGATAGGATAGTATTTTATAGCTTTTTCTTTGCTTTTATAATAGACTAGTAGTAAGTTAGTAATAATCTAGTGTTTAGGTAGTAAAATTATACTTACTTTATTCTAATAGTAGTAGCTACCATTAGGAGTAGCTTTAATAAGGTTAAATAGCCTATTATAAAGCTATATAATTTAAGCTAGGTACTAGTAGTATATTAGTAATAAGTAAGCAGTTTCTAGATAAGAGAGATATACTATAATATAGTTTTTATTATTATAAAAGTAATAAGTATATTTTATTAAGTAGCCTATTAGATATTAGTAATATAAAAGCAGTAAGAAAGTAAAGAAGTTATACTTATAGATTTATTATATTTTATAAGGAAGGTCTTTTTATTAATAAGATATTTAGGAATATTATAGCTACTATTTTTTAGTAGGATATTTTATATTACTACCTACTAAGAGTAGCGTATATATAGAATTTTCTTTCCTATTATTTTACTAGTAGTAAGTTAGTAATAGATATGCTATAAGGATATAGTAAACTTATATTAAGATTTTAGAAACTAAGTGCTTTTAAGGAGACTTAGTAAGAGATTTCTTAGAAGACTTTCTAGTAGCTTAACCTTTTAAAGCTACTAGAGAAGGCAGAGTCCTAATATAAGTATTAGATATAGTTAACTAGCTATAAGTTAGCTATAATAGACTAAATAAAGAAATTATATTTAAAAGGGAATAAACTAATAATCTAGATAAAGATAAAGAATAGAGATAAATAATAGTAAGTAATAATAATAATTAGAGACTAAAGAAGGTTAGTAACTACTATATAATAGTAATAAGAGAGTTATTACTTAGCTAGTAAGGGTAACTTATAAGGTTAAGGGAAATTATAAGAGAAAGGAAATGTGTAAAAGGGGGAAAAAATTAGTCTCTTTTATATTAACCCTAGACCCCTTAAGTGATTTAACGCACTGTAAGTAAGTAATCTATTAATTATAATAATAACTATTAGCTCTACTACTTATATATATACCTAATAGCTATAAACTTATAGTAACTATAATATAAGCCCTCTAGTTAGACTATTTAGAACTATAGTATTAGGTACCCTATTTATTTAAACTAATCACAAAAATTAACATAGGTTATTTTTTTTTTTTAGTCTAGCTATATAATAGGTAATAATATTTATTTTACTATATTAAAGCTATATATAGGCTACTATTTAGACATTACTACCTATAATAGGGGGGGTTATTTATAATTAGTAGTATTGTTATTATTATTTTTTTACCTATATATCTAGATATAAGGTTCCTTATCTTGTTTTCTTTACGAGCTCTATTACAGTGTTTATGCCCTAAGTAAGTAGCTCTTTTTATAATTAAGGTTAATTATATGTTAAGGGGGTATTATATTAGGAGCGTAGAGGTTAGAGATAGGATGTTTATATTAGTGAATCTTTAGAGAACCTTTAGGCTACTTTAATAACAAAGAGGCTAGCTAGCTATAAGATAGCTACGTGTTCGTTAAGCGGGGTATTTATTAAGGATAGTGTATATTATATATAGTAGGTTAGAGATTAAAACCTTTATGTACTAGGCCCTAGCTAGTATCTTTCTAGTGGCGACTGCGAATCTTAGCCTTCACTTCGTTTATATCAGACCCTGCGGTACAAGCCGTGACATTCTGTAAATAAATTAAATCCTAGCTATAATATCTTAATAAGTAATTAGTTTAATAAGTACTTCTAGTCTTATAGGGATATAGATAAGTAATGTTTTTAAGGGGTACCTTTACTACTTACTAGTAATAACCTACACTAGTTTACCTTTTTTAAAAGTAGCTAGTCTAATAGGAAAATTAAAATAACTAAGTAATAAATATAATATATGTTAAAAATAAGACCTATTTTTAGCCCTTTTCTAGTCAAAGGACCTTTTTATTACTAGCTTGCATTGCAAGCCTGATAGCTGCACTGCAGCTGTCAACGGTCGCGAAGGTGGCTGTCAATAGCTACGTCGCAGCTGTCAACAGCTGCGACCGACCGTGTGGATGACTAATCCAAATCAATTGTGGATTATTCAATTGCGTTGTGGCTACAAGCGTAGCGACAACTACGCCACTAGTAATTAGGTAAGCTAGGGTGACGTAAGCAGGTTACCCTACACATAGGTTACCCTATAGCTATCTTTAACAGCGATTTTCTCTTTAACTAGAGGTTATACAAAAGTTTTACATATAGCAAATTAAAGCTAGAAGACAGGGCTTTTATTTTATGCAGGAATATTTTTTGGACTAAAAGTTAGTGTATGTGGGTTACTAGTTTGTATGGTAGTAAGTCGATTTTTTAGATTTTACATACAAATAAATTTTGCGGAAAATCAAAAGTAGCCCTTAAGACCCTTTTAGTAGCCTGGATCCACCGATATGGTTAGTAGGTATACAAGAGGAAGAAGATCTTTTTAATCTAGCTAGATAGCTAGGCCTCTTAATCTAACAGCCGCATTGCCCGTATAACGTCACTAAAATCAATTCTATTAGTATATAAGATATCGTAAAAGTCATCTAGATTGAATTTTATTAGTTAATAACTGCCATAACCTTCCGTTACGTTGCGTTAAATATTTAACGTGGTGGTTCTATTAGTCCCCAACCGTAGAGCTACACCTGTACAGCTATTGCCAGCCGGTAACTAGCTCCCTACATTTCAATAGGTTATAAGCCTAGCCTATTACTATAAAATTCTTTCTAGTGCACTTTGCGTACGGTTATAGAAGACTTCCCTTCTATAAAAAAGGAAGGACCCGCAAGATAAAAGCTATTCCCTTCTATAAAAAAGGAATCATTATGGTTATAGAAGACTTCCCTTCTATAAAACAGGAAGCGCGCGAGCGATACAGAAGCTTTCCCTTCTATAAAAAGGAAAATTAGTGGGTTATAGAAGACTTCCCTTCTATAAAATTAGAAGATAGATACCAATCAACAAGGTCAGGGGTCTTCAGCCCCTAATCTTAGTGCGCAAGAGGTTCTAAATAACCAGCTAAAAGAGCAAGTTATTAAGCAACAAGATGCTATTGATCTATTATTACAGAAGCTAGAGGCTTTGACTATAGCTGTTAATAATAGAGGCATAGAGGGTGTGGAAGCTACTAAGCCTGCTAGTTAGGAGCAAGTTCAGCAGCCTATTTAAGATAAGGCCCCTAAATCTAGCTCTGTACAAGCTGCCTTTAATAATTTAATTATTAAGGAATTTAATAAGAGGGTTTATAGCTTCCTAGAGACTGCTAAGCTTAAAGGAGCTGAAAATTTTAATTAATAGAAACAAGCCCTAGCTATCTAATTTAGAGCTTTAGGCATGCCTGAATTTCTAGATAATCCGGATATTTCTAGGGCGCTAGGGGACGCTAACCAAGCTATTATCCTTATGTTACTAAGGGATAGCTATACAGAAGGCCCCTAAGCCGCTATAACTTGGCAAAAATCACCTGAAGAAGCCTATAATTTACTTGTACGGCAGTATTCACATAGCGTTAAAATCCAGAGGGGGTCCCTATATTCTGAATTTCATAACCTGAATTTTCATGGTTTTAAGGGGACTTTAGAAGCCTTTAATGCAGTCTTTAATAATCTACTAGCTAGATTATCGATTTTAGGGGTCCTGATTGATCCTATAGATTAGGTTAATCAATATCTTCAATCCCTAAAATTAACCTTCCCTCAGTGGGCTAAGAGGCAACGATTTAGCATGCGTACGAATAGGGCTATAGGGGCTCCCCTAGATGCCCTAAATCTTTAATTTCTGATGGCAGACCTTCTAGCTAAACAGAGGGATAAATCATCTACAGTATCCAAAGCCCTGAATTATAGGGCTAAAGACCTAGAAAAGGGTGCTAAAGACAAGGAAAAGGCCCCTAAAGGTCAAAAGAAGAAGAAAGAAAGCTCTGAAGAAAATAAGGGCTCTTCTAATTCTAATAAGAAGAAAAAGAAGCAAAAGGGTCAAAAATCAGATAAAAAGGAAAATAAAGAGCTTACAGAGGGTTCTTTTATGCTAGGCAATTACAACCTTTCTAACGGAGCCCTTGATCCGTATAAGAAACCTAGCAATTACAAGACTAGTTATAAGAGCTCTAGCAATAGTAGCTCTAATTCTAGCTCTAGTAATTCGGATGATGAAAAACAAGAAATTAATTCCTTAAATGGTTTTAATTATTACAGTAAAGACATGAAAAAAGCCCTATTATATGATACAGGTTTGACTATACATATAGTTAATTCTAGGGAGGTCTTTAGGGATTATACCCCTTATAAAAAGGGGGAATCCGACCCTATTGTAACTAGTGGTGGTCCTATTTATCCTAAGGGCCACGGTAGTGCTGTTTTTGAGGTCTTATATCAAAAGAAACCCAATAAATATAGGACCTTAGTGCTAAAGGACGCTTTATATTTTCCTTAGCTTGATGTTAATATAGTTAGTGGCCTTATTCACTATATATCTGGCGGTTACTTTATAAAAAACCACCTTTATCTTAAAGATAGGTCTTGTATTGCTACCCTAGATATAGAAAAACATGGTTTTTTCTTTCACGTTAAAAACCAAACTACACCTAGGTTACATAAAGGGCCCTATAACAAAGAATCTCATTATATCCGACCTTTTACCTATGCTAGCTTTAGGGGTCATAGCTACCCTATAGAGGTTCAAATTCCCTCTAAAAAGCCGGATTAGGCTTCTGATTTAGACAAAATCGCTGAAATCAACGAAAATGATGATGATGTTGAAGAAATCGAACGGGATGATTTAGGGGATTTAGTCCCTTCTCCAACGCCTATAGCCCCAGGTTAGGTCCCTTATAAATCTAAGGAAATAGATTTAGGGGTATTAGAGGGCCTTAGTGATAGAAAAAGGTCCCTAATACCTCCCTAAGAGGCCTGTGGTTCTTAGGGGGCCTAGCAGGGGACTAATAGAGAGGGCCCTAATCTAGACCCGAATCTAGACCCTAATTCAGGCCCTAAGGATCTTTAATATTAACGATTACTAGAACTAGCTGGCCTATGGCATGTACAATTAGGGCACCTAGGGCTTCCTTTGCTAAAGAAAACAAGCCTTATAACTAAAGGAATCCCTGATTTTTCTAAAATTAAGGATAAAGATTTTAAATGTATAGCTTGTGATCAATCTAAGGCAGTTAGAAGACCTAGGAAATTAGCTATCCCTAACCCCCCTAGAGCTCTAGATTAAATAGAGGGGGATACGCTAAAAATCAGCCCTATACCGTACAATAAACAGTCAATTTGCTTATTTCTAGTTGATCAAAAGACTAGATATAAGTGGGTGTTCTTATTACCTAATAAGGAAGGCCTAACTGTTTATAGGGCTATTAAGGGTTTCTTCAGAGGGCTTAAAAATCAACTAGGTCAATATCCTAGGCACCTTCACTTCGATGAGGGCCAAGAAATCAATTCTAGTTGTTAAAGCTAGTTAAATTCTAAAGGGATTAAATTTACGACTTCTAGTCCCTATATCTATAAGCAAAATGGATTAGCAGAGCGTTCAATTCGTACTATTCTAGATCGATTAAGGGCTACTATCCAGTGGGCAAAATTACCATTATATCTATGGTGTTTTATATTACCTGCAGTTGTTAACCTAGTTAATATAACTGCTAATACCACAAAGGATAAAAGCCCTGAACAACTGCTAGCTAGGGAGCTAAATCAGCCCTGTACGACTGATATTAGCAGTATTAGAGCTATAGGATCTCACTGTGAGATTCTAATCCCCCTAGAAAAACGACCTAAAGCCTAGAAGTTAGTAGCTAGGACTATCCCTAGAAGGTTATTAGCTACACTAGGTTCTAACACCTACCTAGTGTACATCCCCTCTAAAAGGCTAGTTACGAAGACTAGCTTTATTAAGATTATAGAACCTATAGGTCCTATCTCTAAAGGATTACCTAGGCTTTCTATAGGGGATAACCCTTTAGAGGGGGAAAATGATTTAGAAAATTAAGGTTTAAAGGATTACCCTATAGACAACATAGGAGAACCCCCTATAGGTTAAGAAAAACATCCTATAGGGCCTATACAACCCCCTAAGGAACCAATTCCAGAGGCTCCTGTACAGGCGCCACCCATAACTCAACTAGGAAATCAGATTTCAACTCCAGACCCGGATTTTGACAAAATTACCGACTTCAACCCTAATATTAACCCTATGGATGTTAATATTAGTTCCCCTTCTTCTCTAGATTTTATAAAAGAAATCTGCTTTAAGGTATAGGAGAAGCTAAAGGAAAACAACCCTAATAGCCCCGAACCTAAGACCTAGAAGCAAGCTATATCTAGCCCTAATAGGGATAAATGGATAGAAGCTATGTATAAGGAATACGAACAGCTTCTAAAGGCTAGTACTTTTAAATTTATAGGGAAAGACTAAGTACCTAAGGGCCGAAAAGTACTAAAGAATAGGCTTGTTTATAAGCTTAAAAAGGATAAAGAAAATAATCCTTTAAAATACAAGGCCCGACTCATTGCTAAGGGATTTATGTAAATCAAAGGTCTAGATTATCTAGAGACCTTTGCAGCCACAAGCATTCCCCCTAGCTGGAGGATTTTACTAGCCTTAGCGGCTTGGAATAACTAGGAAATCAAATAGGTCGATTTTATAGGGGCTTTTCTTAACAGCAAGCTTTAACAATAGATATATATGGTTATTCCGGACGGATTTATTAAATTCCTTAAAGCAAATCCTAAACTAGCTAAATTAGCTAAAAGTTTTAGCTATAAACCCTCTAAAGATTAAGTAATTCTATTACAGAAGTCTTTATATGGCCTAAAACAGAGCTCAAGGGAGTGGCAACAAGCACTAATAGCAGTGCTAAAGTCCCTAGGATTTAACCCTCTTATATCTGACCTAGCTATATTCTTCAATCCCTCTACTAAAACCTTTATTATCACATATGTAGATAATTGTCTTCTAATTAGACTGGATTTACCTTATATCTAAAGGCTTAAAAAGGAACTTCATAAAGTCTATCTAATAGAAGATAGGGGGCCTGCTGAATTCTTCTTAGGGGTTTAAATCGTACGAGATAGACCTAAAAGGATACTAAAAATCCACTAATCTTAGTATATCTCAGAGGCTTTAAATCGATTTAATATGCTAGATAGTAAGCCTATTAGCATACCTCTTCAGCTAGGCGTATTAGCTACGCAGACAACCAAGCTTTTAATAGCTAGCGAAATCAAGCTTTATCAGTGCATTATAGGGACTATAATGTACCTAATGTTGCTTATAAGGCCAGACGTGGCCTTTACACTTTAGTGGCTATCTATAGCACTAGCTAGCCCCTATATAGAGCACCTAAAAGCAGCTAAAAACCTGCTTAGGTACCTATTAGGGACTAAATTCCTTGCTATTATTTATAGGGGAGACCCTAAAGGTATAGCTAGCAAAAGCCTAATAGGTTATTATAATAGTGATTTTGCAGGGGATAAAAAAACCTCTAAATTAACCTACGCTTATCTATTTAAGCTAGCTAGCGGACCTATTAGCTAGAAATCAAAGAAAGCTAGTACAATAGCTCTATTAACATTAGAAGCTAAAGCTGACGCTATCTGCGAGACCTTCCGGGAGCTACAGTGGCTTTAGGGCTTATTTAAGGAGCTAAAAACCCCTATTTCTCCCCCTATCCAGATATATTGCGATAATTAAGGCGCTATAACCACTACCTATAACCCTGCCTTACATAGCCGTACAAAGCATACCTTGCTAAAGTTTAACTATATTAGGCAATAGGTTTTAGAGGGTTTAGCTAAGATTGAATATCTAGATACAAAGTTAATGCCTGT
>JFGW01000463.1:0-17334 GCA_000729825.1 Epichloe sp. AL9924
TTTCTCTGACTTTAACGAGGAATCTAATGTATAGAAGGTCTTCTAAAGAGGTCTCTGCCACTAATAAGGTCTTCTGTTATTAGACTAATTAATCTGACTAACTAACGAGACCTCTAACCGTTAAAGACCTCTCTGACTAATAATTCCTCTATTTTTTGAAGAGGAATCTAACTATTAGAAGGTCTTCTAATAAGGTCTCTGCTAATTGACAAGGTCCCTTATTACGGATTAATTAATTAGACTGTCTGACGAGACCTCTGACCGTTAAAGACCTCTCTAACCGACGATTCCTCTGACTTTTAAAGAGGAATCTAACTATTAGAAGGTCTTCTAATAAGGTCTCTGCTAATTGATAAGGTCCCTTATTACGGATTAATTAATTAGACTATCTAACGAGACCTCTAACCACTAAAGACCTCTGCGACTAACAATTCCTCTAACTTTAACGAGGAATCTAATATATAGAAGGTCTTCTAATGAGGCCTCTGACGCTAATAAGGGCTTCTATTGTTAAAGATCAATTAATCTAACCGTCTGACAAGGCCTCTGACCATTAAAGACCTCTCTAACTAACAATTCCTCTAACTTTAACGAGGAATCTAATATATAGAAGGTCTTCTAATGAGGCCTCTGACGCTAATAAGGGCTTCTATTGTTAAAGATCAATTAATCTAACCGTCTGACAAGGCCTCTGACCATTAAAGACCTCTCTAACTAACGATTCCTCTGACTTTTAAAGAGGAATCTAACCAATAGAAGGTCTTCTAATAAGGTCTTTGACCGCTAATGATCCCTCTGACTAACGATTCCTCTGATAATTGAAGAGGTCTCTAACTGTTAGAAAGGTCTTCTATTACGGATTAATTGATTAGACTATCTAATAATACCTTTAACTAACTAGTAATAACCTCTTTAATAGATAACCCCTTTAATTAATTAATAGGGGGGGGGGCCCCTAAAAATCACGAATTTTTTTTAATCTTATGATTATACTACTTTCCCCCCTCTTTTATTGTTTTCTTTAGTTACTGTTTTCCCTTTCCTAGGGGCTAGGAAGGGAAAATAGTTGGGGAGGTGTTGTGTGGCTAGGATTAAGACCTCTTAAGACCTCTTATAAGACCTCGGGCCTCTAGACCTTGGCTTCGTTAGATCTATTGGACTGTTAGATTAATTCGGCCACATCGGATCCCTAGTCATGTGACCTTCTAGCTAGATAAAAGCCCTAGATTCCCTCCCTTTTCATAGAAAATTAACTCTCCTTTTAAGGCCTTTAGCTTAGATTAATCAATTAATTAAAATAACCTAATATTAATAAAAGAGAGCTCTAGCTTGGATCCTAGGCGTGGATCGAAAACTTTCGCTATTATAATAACCTGTCTTTAGATAATAGTCCCTCAAACAGAACCCTTTCGTAGCTTAGATCCTCGCGATGGATCGCAAATATCGCAGACCTAGATCCCGTTATCTAGGTTCTGTCATCGAAGTCATCGAAATCGTTAACATCGTCAATATTGTCATTTTCGTCGGTTTCGTTAGCTTCGTCATCATCGTCAAATCCGTCGTTTTCGGGTGGTTGTTTTCGCCCGACAAAGTAGGAATATTTTTTAGACTAAAAGTTAGTGCATATGGGTTGCTAGTTTGTATGGTAGTAAGTCGATTTTTTGATTTTTATATACAAATGAATTTTGCGGAAAATTAAAAGTGGCCCTTAAGACCCTTTTAGCAGCCTAGATCCACTAATATAGTTAGTGGGTATATAAGAGAAAGAAGATCTTTTTAATCTAGCTAGATAGCTAGGCCTCTTAATCTAACAGCCGCATTGCCTATATAACGTTACTAAAATCAATTCTATTAGTATATAAGATATCGTAAAAGTTATTTAGATTGAATTCTATTAGTTAATAACTGCCATAACCTTCCGTTGCGTTGCGTTAAATATTTAATGTGGTGGTTCTATTAGTCCCCGACCGTAGAGCTACACCTGTACAGCTGTTGCTAGCTAGCAACTAGCTCCCTACATTTCAATATCTCTTATAGGATTTGCTTTAGTAAAACGCCTAAATTATATATTACATACCTTTTATATCTTTAGCTAGGACCTATTAGTTATATTTACTTAGCTAACCCTTCTATTTTACTAGGTATTTATTACCTTTATAAGTCTTTCTATTATCCTTAACTTCCTTTACTTTATACTTATTTTCTTTATCTTTAAGGTCTAGTATTAGTATTTCCTTATCCCTAGTGTCTTTATAGTAATTCTATAGCTCTAGTAAACTAATATAAAATATATTATATAGCTAACTATACTTTTTAGGTAATGCTAGTTAGTACGCTTATTTTCCTATAGTATTAAGTACTTAAAATAGTCTAATAAATCTAGGGATTAGCTTTTATTTTATATCCTTAAGTCTAATATTCTTTACTAATAGTACTATAAAGTTACCTCTTTTTAAGGTTAATAGCTAGTAGCGCTTATTATAGTACTTTACCTAGGTTTTAGTAGCTTTTACCTAGTTTTCCTTTAGTTACTCTCTAACTTTATATAACTTTATAATATATATATAGGCTTCTAGCACCTTCCCTTCCTTAATCTTATCCCTAAGAGCTAGGTAAAACTTAGGTAAATATCCTATAAGGGAGTAGTTTAAAGAGTAACCTATAGTTTTATTAACTATATTATTATATATAAATTAGGCTACTAGAAGTAGCTTTAGCTATATTTACTAGTTCTTTATAATAAAGTATTAGAGGTAATATTTAAGTACTTAGTTTATTCTCTTTATTTACCTATTAGTTTAGGGGTAAAACACTATAAAAAGCCTTTACTTTATGTATAATAGGTAATATAAGTCTAACTAGAATTAGCTTATAAAAACTAATCCCCTATTAGATATAATGCCCTCTAGTGCCCTAAATTATAGTTTAATTTCCTTATAAAAAAGCTTTACTAATTTAGCTATATTAATAGTAGTAGTTATAGGTAGGAAAATAAAGTACTTAGTAAATTAGTCTATAATTACTAGGATTACATTAGTTTCTCGCTCGCTAGCTTACGTAATAGGTAATCCTATAATAAAGTCTATTAAGATCTTTACCTATAGTTACCTTAGTATTAGTAGTGATTTAAGGCTTCTATATAGGCAATACTATCTAGCCACTATCTATTAGTAAACCCTATAGCTTATAATATAGTCTAAAATAGACTTACTTATAGCTAACCACTAGAAGTAATGCTTTAATAGCTTAAGAGTGTGCTTAGTCCTAAAGTAACTTACTAGCAAATTATTATAGTATAGCTATAGAAGCTCCTATTATAAGATAGGCTCCTAGGGAATAACTACTTAGTCTTAGTATATTAGAAGACCCCTTATATTATATAACTATAGACTAGCCTTTCCCTTTCTTTTTACTAAGGAGTTATTAGTCTTACTATTTTACCTTTATAAATCTAGGTCTTAATCCTATACTTTCTATAGTAATTACGCTAATAGTTTATTTACCTTAGATTAGTAAAGATTTAGTAATATAATAGCCCCCTATATCTCTTATACTATACTAATATCTTAGACATACACTACCTTCTCCTAGAAACTACCCTTATTTAGCTAATCTTCTACTAGATTTATAGTAGCTATTTAGCCTCTTAACTAGGCTACTCTAGCCTCTAGAGCTTTCTCTATAGGGGCTAGGGCATTTTCCTTCCCTAAAGATATCTTATTAAGCCTCTTTATATCTAAGACTAGTAATATACCTAGTTTTCTTTAATATATTAGTATCTTTTCTTTTACTACTTCTTTAGTAGCTATTATTTTCTTTTAAAGTTCTAGTAAAAGTGCCTTATTTATTAGGGGTTTACCTTTATAATTAGACCTCCTTAATAATGTATTTACTAGGTTAATTTTCCCTAGTCTATGCCTAATTATAAAGTAAAAGGGGCAAAGGAATATATACTATTTAGCCTACCTTTTATTTAGCTTTTACTACCTTATAAAGGTCTATAAGTTATAGTAGTCTAATAGGACCTTTACTAGAGTTACTATACCTTTAATATAGTATTACTAGTGCTTAAATAACTTTACTATAGTAAGTAACTTTTAATTAGCTATACTATAATTATACTTAGTATTTATAAACTTCCTTAACTAAAAGGCTACTAGATATTAATAGCCCTTATTATCCTATTATAATAGGATTCTTACTATTATAAAGACAGAAGTATTTATCTTAATACACACTAGTTAACTTAGGTTATAATAATAGAGAAGAGGCGCTTACTAAAAGGTATCTTTTAGCTAGTTAAACACTAGCTATTCCTTTACTCTAAATATAAACTTCCTAGTCTAAATGCTATTTTAACTACCTTTTATTAATATATATAAAAGTACTATAATCCTAGAGTATTTATAAATAAACTATTAGTAAAAGTTATAGAATTTAAGGAATAACTATATATCCTTAAAGCTTATAGGTTCCTTTTAATCTTAGATTATATTAACCCTATATATATTTATTAAGATCCTATTAACTAATAGGATAAACCCTAGGAATTTCACTAACTCCTAATAAAATAAATACTTTAAGGGTTTTATATATAGCTTTACTAACCTTATATATTCTAAGACTTCCTTAATATATATAGTATACTTCTCCTGCGTTTTTAAAAAGATAAGGATATTATCTAAATACACTATATAAATAGTATTAACTAGCCTATAAAGCGCTTTATAAATATAGCTTTAGAAAGTAACTAGGGTATTTATTAACCTAAAGGGCATTATAAGATATTTATAGTGTTTTTAACGTATATAAAATATAGTCTTTTACTTATTACCCTCTTTAATATAAATTTAATAGTAAATATCCTTAATATTAATCTTTAAGAAGTAGTAAGCCTCTTAATAATAGTTTAGGATCTTTAAAATTAGGGGGAGAGTATAGTAATTCTTTTATATTACTTTATTAAGTCCCTAATAATTTATATATAGTTAAAGCATTCTATCCTTCTTTAGTATAAATAGGATAGGCATGCCTATAAGGCTCTTAGAGGGTCTTATCTAGCCTTTCTATAGGTTTTTATTAATATATTTATTAAGCTCCTTTAGGTTACTTTAGGAGAGAGAGTAAATTAGTCTATATAGGGGTATAGCCCTAGGTATTAGGTTAATTATATAATTAGTCTTCTTTCTTAATAGTAAGCTTCTTGCCTTATCTAATATAAATATATCTTTAAACTTATATAGTTCCTTAGGGATATCTTTAATAGTTTTATATACTTTTACCTTCTCTTTATCTTTAAGGGTAATAAACTTATCTTCTATAACTCCTATAATAGCATATATAATAGTCTTATTATATATTACCTTTATAAACTTATAAGAAGTTATAAGTAAAAAGGCTGTTCTTTTTTTCTTAAACCACTACTCTTATAAGTATAAATAAAGGTATATATATTCTTTAGTAAGTATATATATTCTAATTAAAAGAGAGCTTCCCCCTACTCTTAGGTCCTTATCTATAGCTATATATAGTAGCTTAAGGTCCTTTTCTTCTTCTCTTAAGTCCTTAATTATAATAAGTACCTTATAGATACTATATTAGGGAACTATAAGGGCCCTTACTACCTTAAGAATAGGTACTATAGCCTTAGCCTAGTTAAGCTTATAGTTCTTTGTAAATTTAGCACTAATAATATTAATTTTAGCATAGCTATTAAGATCCGCTACTATTTTAGTATCTTTATGCTTATAAATAGTAACTAGTGTGTAAAATTAATACCCTATTAGTACCCTAGTATTTAAGGTAAAGGTAAGGGTATTTACTTTTACCTTAGGAAGCTTCCTTAGCTTTCTTAAGGCTTTTTCTTTAGCTTATTATACTTCTATATAAGATACTCTATACTACTATAGTTAAAATATTATCTTTTAGTCTTAACTTTACTATTATTTAAGTAAGTAACTAGGCTCTTTTCCTAGTCCTTATTCCCTTAATCCTTATAAGGTTTATAACCTTATAAGGAGTCTTACCTTTAATATTAGGGAGCCTTATATAAGCTTTTATCCCCTAAATAGTTAGGCTTTTACTTATTCTTTAGTATTACCTCCTAAAATTACTAGGTAAGTTATATAATCTCTTCTTAAGTCTTTCCTATAATTAAAGAATATAGGTTAATATAGTCCTATAAGTTAGGGAGTAACTTTATAAAGAATATAAGAGTATAAGACTTTTTAGAGGCTTTTTCTAGGTATTTCTCTAGTAAATCTAAGTAAATACTAAATTAGATAGGGCTTTAACCCTTATATTACCTTATATTCTCTAGCTATATAGCTATTTATATATTATAGTTTATAGTGTCTTTAAGTAGTATAAGTATCTAATCCTAGAACTTATCCTAGTTATCTTTAAGGTCTTCCTAGCTATTAGCCTATTATTCTTTAAGGTATTTATCCTATCTTACCTAATAGTTAGTATATATATAGTTAAGTATAAGAAAGATCTTTTAATAGTTATGTTAATATTTTTTCTTTACCTTATTAAAGGTATAGTTTAGGTTATTAAGCTATATCTTATACTTCTATAGGTTTATAGAATATTAGAGCTTAGTAATATTCTAGACCTTAATCTCTTAGCTACTCTAGCTTAAGGGGGTACTAGGTTTTTACTCCCTTTTTACTTATACTTCCCCCTTATTTAGCTATAATAGGTTAATAAGCTCCTTTTCTTATTCTTATAGTTTTTAGAGTTATTTAAGCTAAGTAATTTACTCTATTATTACTATAGCTTTAGTACTAATAGTAAAGGGTCTAATTTTAAGTATAGTCTCTATAGAATATAGCATATCCTTAGCTATAGTACTACCCTTATTTAATTAGTTCTAGTTATTATCTAATATTACTTTAGTAAGTTAGGTAGTTCTCCCCCCTATATTACTCTTAGGTAGCTAGTAGGAGAAGCTTTAAAATTATAAGGATAATAATAGCTAGGTAACAGATATAGGGGCTCTAGTATATTAACTAAAGCTTACTAGGTCTAAGTGTGTTATATATATAAGTTACTAGCTTATAGCTAGCGGCTTACTAGTGTTACGTAAACCTAGCCCTAGGGTGTAGCCTATCCGCGGGGCGCGCTAGTGGTGCGCCTGTGTTATAAGTGGGGCCTCACACTAAGTAATGCTTTATCTATAGTAAGAATAGCTACTAGTTATTAAACTATACTAATGCTAAGTATTAGAAGGAGAAAGAGAGGTAGTAAGCTAGTAAGAATTATTACTTACCTCCTTTAGAAAGGAAGTTCTAAGTATTCCTTACTATATTTAAAGGTAATAATAACGCTAAGATAAAGGAAGTAAAAGACTAGGAGTCTTAACTTAAGACCTACACCTAGGCCTAAGATAATAATAATAATAATATTAAAGAGAAACCACTATTAAAGACATATCTTAGTATTACTTAATTCTTCTATTTAGGATTACTAATAATAGATAATGTTAATATACTTATAATGCTTAAAAATTAAGCCTTTTAATATGCCTTACTTAAATAAAAACTATACTTTAAAGAGGCTTCTAATAAGGACTACTTAATTTATTATATATCTAAAGGACACTATTCTAAAGAGGTCTTTAGAGAAATAATACTAGATATAGGTGCTTTAGGATAGTTAATTACTAGCCTAGTATAAGCTAAAGCCTTATTAAGATTAATACCTTTATTAAAAATTAAACCCTATAACCTAGAAGTTATTAACTTTAGTGCTAGATTAGTAATCACACGTAGCGTTATTGACGTGCTAATAAAGCTTAGCTAAATTAACTTCTATATCCTTAATACTACTATACCTTTTCTCTTCTTACTTACTAATATAGATATTATAAAGGTTAAAGTTAATAATCTTACTAATATGCTAATTTAGGATAATAAGACTATGCCTATTATGCGTAAATAGGAATATCCTTAGTAGCTACTAGAGGTAAGAGAAATAGCTACTTTCTATCTTTTAGCAGGAGAGATATATTAACTTTACTAAAGATTTAGTTATCCCTTAATTTAATAGCTTATAAAGATCCTTTAATAAGCTAGTTATAATGTTAAACGCTATATAATTAAGAAGCTAACTAAAGTCTACTACTATTATTAAATAAATAGAAAAGCTCCTAGCTAATTTAAATTCTTAATTAAAGATAACTATAACTTTAACTATAAGATTATTATTAATATTATGTAAATTAATAGCTAACTAGTCCTTTATATTATTATTTTAGTAACCTTATTCTAAGTAGCCTAATTCCTTAACCCTAGGAAGCAAAAAGCTTATAATATTTAGGATATAATTAGGGAGTGCTAGATAAATACCTATCTAAGTCCCCTAGATTAGATTATTTATAATACTAGTAATAACTTTGCTTTAGCTAAATTTAAGTATTATACTTACTTAATATTAATTAAGATTAATAAGATACTTATTAAAGCCTATAATAGTATTAGAAAAGTTAAAAGATACTATAAACCTCTTTACTAGGCTTATAATATTATTATAGATTTAATTAGGAGGGAGATTATACCTAAGTAATAGCTTTAAATAGCTATTAAAGCTATTAATAACTTAGTAAGTCTAGATAGCCTTATGCTTATACTGCTAGTCTTTAAAGCCTATTTATAGATAATAGATAAGTTACTACTAAGTATCTTTATTATTTAATAGGCTAAAGTAATTTAAAAGGTAACTAATAAGGTCTGCTATTACCTCGCTAAGAGATAGGTCTATAAGGCCCTTAGCGCCTAGAATAGCCCTAATATATTACTAATATATTAGCTACTACTATAGGCTAATATATATATATAAAGAGAAAAAGGTAAATAGTATAGCCCTTATAAGCTACTTATAACTAATAAAGAGACCTATATAGTTAAGATACCCTATAGCCTAGCTAAGTTTTACTTTATAGTTATAAAGCTATACTATAAGGATCTATAGTATAGGGGAGATAAGGAGGTAAGGCCCTAAGACCCTAGGAAAGGTATACTTACTCTAAAGACCCCTTATAAAGAAAAGGACCTTTAGTAGGAGATAAGGGTAGCTAGGGGAAATAAGCTACTAGAGGGCCTAGTAAATAGGTTAATAAAGGGTATAGGGGTAAAAGTAAAAGAAAAAGAAATGCCCCTAGTAAAGAGAAAGTAAAGGAGGCTAAGAAGGAACCTTATAATTTAATTTTATATTAATAAGGGCATAGAAAAGCCTAAAGAGGCTTATAAAGCTAAAGTAAACTTTATAGAAAGCTATAAAGCTAATAGCCTTAATATAGTAAAAGTAAAGGCTATTAGGGCTAGGGCTTATAATCCTAGGAAAGCTATTAGACTTATAGAACCTTTTATACTTATTAATAAAGACTAAGAGAAAGCGTTAATTAAAGAGATTATAGCTAGAGAAATACTAAATATAGTATTCCTTATAGTAAAGGAGGAAGCTAATTAAAACCTTACTCTTTAACTTTACTAAGAAGGAAAGATTATACCCTTAGGTAAGCCCTTTAAGCAGTCTAACTAGGCTAAAATTAATACCTTATAGGCTTATAATATATTTAGATTTATAAGCTTTAACCTAGTAAAACATAGAGGCTATAGGATCTTTAATTCTTATATAGTTAGAGAGATTAAAGGTAAGGGAATAGAATTACTATATAAGAAGTCTTGCCTTATTATATAAGGCTATAGTAATAAAGGTAAAGAGTCTATCCTAATATAATTACTAATAATATAGCAAGTAAGTTAATAGCTAATTATAGCTATTACTCTATTATTAAAGCGAAAAGGGATTTACCTTTAGATTTATAATATTACATAGGCTTACGTTTAATTACATAAAAAGCTAAAGAGGCTAATTATTATAAGGTTACCTAAGTAGATTATATACCTCTTTCTAGAAAGTATAGTAATAAAGGTAATTAAGCCTCTTTATAGGATTATAAAGGCTAGAACCTACTAGTAAGTAATATACTTTTGTTATTATAGGGATAATCTTAATATAATAACTTTAACCTATAATCCTTGCCTGCTTATTATAACTCTAAATAATAAGAACCTCTTTAGTATTATAGGAATATAAATAGATAATACCCTTAGTCTTATTAATAATAAGTTCTTTAATAAGGAAGAAAAAGAGCTCTAAAAGGTAAATTTTATAGCAAAGGAAAAACAGTAACTATAATGTATAAATCCCCTTATTTTTAATAGCTATATCCTAACCTAGAATGCTAATAACTCTCTAACCCTAACCTAAAAGGGCTAAAGTTAGAAGATTAAGGAAGTTAATCCTTAATTACTAATAGCAAAGTAAGATTATATAGAGTAATAAGCCTAAGGAAGCTATATTGCGGGCAACCCCACACTGCTTATAGTAGCTTCGCACTATAAGACTTACTTTTCCCCCTTTTCCTTCCTAGCTAGATTTCTCTCCTTCTCTCTTTTCTTTTCTTTCTCTTAGCTATAAAACTATTATTAACTTTATTAAATTAAACCCCTTTACGTTACACTAGTGCTACGTCCCTTAGTGGAACCAACAAATAGTATATAGAACTAAAATTACTAGTTATTTTACAGTTATAGTACATATAATACTAAACCTAGGACTAAAGTTATTACTTAGAATAAATTTCCTTTATAAATATAGAGTAAAGATTAATTTTATAAACCCTAAAGTGGTTTTTAGATTAGTCTATAGTATAATAGTACTAGTAAAGATTTTTTAGCTAGCTAATAAAGTACCTTATTAAAGGGTAATTATAGTGTATATAGTATTAATTCTACTAAAAGGAACTATATATATACTAGTTACTTAGAAGATAGTATAAGGGAATTAGGAAATAAGTGTATACTATATGTAGTTATATTTAGAATATTTCCCTAATATTTTATTTAATAAATCCAGCCTAGGTTAAATAATTATATATAATCTAACTAATAAAACTATTATTATTTATAAGTATAAGAAAGTTATATAACTAATAGTAGCTAGTAAAGTTAATACTAATTATATAATTAATAATCCTTTAGTATATTATACTTATTTTAGCAAGGATATTATAGAGAAAATAAGAGATATAGATAAGGATAGTAATAAATCTAATAAGGAGTAAATAAGCTTAACCTAAAGAAAGTTAATATAGGAGTGCTATTACATAGGATTTTATATCTAGAAGAAATTCTATATATTATAAATAAATTTAGAGTGTAAATTACTAATATTAATTATAATACTATAAGCAAATTTATTTAGCTTATAGATAAATATAATATTTATTATAATAGAGGTATTATCCCTATGCCTAAAGATTAAAAAATACAGATTAACTTAGTTAATAGATAGTAATATTAAACAAGACTAATCTAGCTATATAGGCTAGGAGAATAGGATATAAGTAAACTTAATAAAGTATATAATAAACTCTACCTTAAAGGGAAGATATTATATCTAGATAAGCTAGTAGCTATAGTGTGTCTAGTGTTTATAGTTTAGTAAGAAACTAGCTAGGAAAGGAAAGGAAAAGTTATAGTTAATATAAGACCGCTTAATAATATAGCTATACTAGATATTTACCCCTTACTAGACTAAAGTAATATTATAGATAATACTTATAGTAAGAAGGTTTTTTCTCTCTTTAATAAAATAGGATTTTTCCACTAATTACTAATTAAAAGAGACTGCTAAGCCTATAGAGTAGTAATATTAAATCAGGGTCTTAAAGCATTAAATATAGCACTAATAGTTTTTGAAAATTCCCCTGCTTTTACTTAATAATTTATAGATTAACTCTTTTAGAAGCAGAGCTTTACATGTAGTGTAGTAAATGTAGTATTTTGACTTTCCTTGTAGTATATAGTGTAGTAAGTTATAGTATAGTGTAGTAGTAAAAATAAAAGTAGAGTATATTAATATCTTAAAATATTCTTTAGATTTTTCCCTATTAAGTTAATATAAGCCTTCCTTTTTATTAAAATTTAGTTATTTAGTTATAAATTTATTAAACTTTCCCATTTTTACATTATTAGCTATATATTTATATATAGGGTAGATATAGCTCTATAAGTAAGTTTTTTTGATTCTTTGATTTTTTTTTCTATATAGTAGATTTTTTTTACTACTAATATATTTAATATTATTATATTAATACTTAATTATTTAATTTAATTATTTAATTTAATTGTTTTTATTTTCTAAAATTTACCCTATATATACTTTTAAAATAAGTTAAAATAATATCTTTTAAATCTAAATAAAAATACTAAAAAGCTATAATGTAACTTATATTTAGCTGTATTTATATTACTTCTATATTTAATTATAGAACTAATATATATATATTTAAAATTAATAGAAATTAATTTAGCTTTTTATCAATTTTTTTCTTTTTTTTTATAAAAAATAAGATGAAAAGTATATAATTTAAAGTAAAAAGGTTAAATTATAAGAATAATATTATAATATTATAATATTAGTAATATTATAAAAGTAATATTACTTTTAAAAAAAGACTTTATTTCTTATAATAGCTTTTAAATATAATACTAGTTATATAAGATTATGTTTTTATTTTAAAAATAATTTTTAATTCTAAATAATTTACAGTTTCTTTATATTATATAATCTAAGGGCTATATAATATAAATAGCTTAAGATAACTATTAAGTACTAGATATACTAAAAACTAATACTTTTATATATAAAAATCAATTTTTAATAAATAAAAACAATTATTTCTTAGTAAAATTTATAGAAAAAGGTATAAACTAGCTAGATTTATATAATATAAAAGCTATAGGTATACTATTCCTATTTTATAGAGTAAATATAAAAAAGTGAGTCCTATGTGGGTTCTATGTGGGTCTCTAATAGTTTAATTAGTCTAATTAAACTATTTAGTTAATTGCGTTATTTATAACCCACTTGCTTAGCTTAGTAAGAAAAATTTTAAGGAGGGGTATTCCCTTACATTATCTTTTCTTTCTTTCTTTTCTCTTTTCTTTTTATCTTAGTAAATCCAAAAAAAACATCTAGAAAAACCTTTATATAGTTAAGCTAGCTACATTACTATTACTTGTGTTTACTCTTATTTTTACAATCTTTTTGCTTTTTAAATAACTAATAAAACCCCTAAAAACAAAAATCTGAAAAAAATCTGAAAAAATCTGAAAAAATCAGGAAAAGTCAGGAAAAAGTCAGGGAAAAGTCAGGAAAAAGTCAGGAAAAAGTTAGAAAAATTGAAAAAATCGAACCTTTAAAAATCAGAAAACTAAAAAAATCAGAAAAATCAGCAAAATCAGCAAAAAACGGAAAATTCGGAAAAATTAGAGAAACAAACCCACTTTACTATGGATTCCTCTTTCTGCCCCTTAGATCACGATTCTAATACTAGCAGACCTAGCTCTTCTAGGCCTAGCCCTTCCAGGCCTAGCTTACCTTCTAGGCCTAGCTAGGCTAGCCTAGCTTTAAAGCTTTCTTAAGGAAGTAATCTTTAAGGATTATATAAGAAAACCCTTGAAAATCAAGAAGATTACGAATTTTCTTCAAAAGCATATATTTTTACCTATAATTTATTTAATTATTAGTTATCTAATATTAAATATAATAAAGAAAGGGAAATTATATGCTTTTGTACGCAATCTGAATGCTCCTTTAGCTTTAAATGTAAAACTAAGCGATTTTAAGCTTCTAATGGTGTTAGGCACTATGAAGCTAAGTATCCTAAGATTGTAACTTCTAAATTAGATGAAAAAAAACCTTTTAAGGTTACTTGTAAGTATTTAATTCTATTTATTTACTATTATCTCCTCTTACTAACTATTTCTTAGTACTAGAAATCCAATAAGATTCACTACCTAATATATAAGCCTCTTTAACCTCCTATTTTTCTATAAAAAGGCCTTAAAAAACACTATTATAGAGGAATTTTTATCTAAAAAGGCTGTTACTCTAGTAATTAAATTTATACTAGAGAATAATATCCCTTTTACTATTATTAATAGTAAATCCTTTAAGGAATTACTAGATTATTATTCTAGGTAAGTACTAAGTATTCATTTTAATAAGAAAGAAAAGCTAATTTAAACCCTAGAAATAATAATCTAGCTTCCTTACTAAGCTATTAAAGAATTACACATAGAATTAATTCTATATATAATTCCTTAAAGCATTAGATTATTTAGTAAATCCAACATTAGCTAAAATATTAAGGTTTAATATCTATTTAATTAGATATTTGGATATCTATAAATTCTAAGTCTTACTTAGGAGTTATAGCTAGTTAGATTAGCCCTAAATTTAAGCTTGAGTATAAGCTTATAGGTAAATATCCTATTCTCCTAAGATTATTATTATTACTATTATTAATATTTTGACTTTTAGGCTTTGAATATCTATTAAATTCTTATACTAGGGCTTATATTTATTAATGCTTTAATAATCTTATTAAAGATTATAGCTTAGACCCTAAGTATATTCTTAAGTAAGTTATCTATCTTAATAATATCAGGATTTAGGAATTATAGCTAATTCTTTATAGTTTTACTAGGGATAATGGTTCTAATAATAATACTTTTATAACTTCTTATATTAATAAGAATTATAATAGTATTGTTAATGAACCATATGATATCCGATGTGTGGCTTATGTTTTTAATATTATTACAAAGGATATTATAACTATATTTATAAAATTAATGTCTTCTAAGGAAGACTTAGAATTCTATAGAAATCGTAAATATCTTTACTATTTTACTAAGGATATCTCTTCTATTAAGGAAAAGCAAGATTTTAAAGAATTTAAATCCTTAGTAGATAGTAAGTAATTTATACTAATTATTACAACTATTATTACTAATATTTCTATAGGTTTACTAGGTAAAGTTAAAAGACTTGCTATTCTTATTAAGAATAACTAAGGATTATATAAACTTTGGTTAAAATCTTTATAAAAGGCAAAAAAAGAAGGCTATATTACTAAGAATTATAATATTACTAAGAATTATAATATTACTAAGAATTATAATATTACTAAGAATTATAATATTACTAAGAATTATAATATTACAAAAATTCCTCTAGGTAAGTCCTTTTTTCTTCTTATATTATATTTAATACTAATTTACTATATTTATAACTAATGAAACTAGGTGGAATTTAACCTATAAGATAATTAATACTTCTTTAGAGCTTAAGGAAGCTATTATTTTTCTTAATAGGGAATCTAATATTATAGCTTTAAAAGATACAATGCTTATTGCTTAAGAATAGGCTGACTTAGCTACTTTAAGTAGTATTTTAGAGGTTTGCTATGAACTTACTATTATACTTTAAAGTTAGAAGTATAATACTTTAAGTTTAGTCCCTCTTTTTATTATTAGGATATATAAATATCTTAATAATATAAAAGAGGACCAAGAGGCCTATATTATTCAGGTATTTATTCTATAGTTCTCTTTTCCCCTTTATTAATTATATATTAACTAACTTAATATTCTAGAAGGTTTATAACCCTTAAGGCAAGTCCTTTATAGCCTCTATAAATAAAGGCTTAGATAAACTTAGTAATTATTTTCCATAAGACTTAGATAATAATTATCACTTTTATAAGCCTTATTTATATGCTATGCTACTAGATCCTAGGCTTAATCTTGTTACTATATAAGATAGGCTTAAACTACAAGCAAGAACTAGTACAAGGCTATTAGAAGACTTGTAAAAAGAATATAATTCGTAAGTATTATTATTATTATTACTAATAGATTTACTAGGATTTTGCCTACTTTTAAAGAGAATCAGGCTAATTAAAGCCTAGGCTTTGAAAATTCAGAGTCAGAAAGTACCCAATTTCAAGTGGAAATTAGAGGGCCTAGTTAGCCTAGGACTTTTAATAATCCTAGGCCTAAGCTAGCCTCTAAGCTTTATAAAGGTTTATTTCTAAATAAGAGAGATAAATCTATTTAAAAAACTAGAAAAAACGAGATTTCTACCTTTACTAAGCTTAAAGCTAAAGAAGATAAGGTAAGTTAGAATTTCTTACTATTATTATTATACTAATTTATTAACATTATAATAGGAAGATATCTTTAAATAGTGGGAAGATAACCTTAAGTCTTTCCCTATTTTAAGTATTATTGCTAGAAAATATCTAGCTATTCCTGCTACTTCTAGTGCTATAGAAAGTTCTTTTAATACTAGGGGTAATATTATTACAAAAAGAAAAACTTCCTTAAAATATTCTATAATTAAGGAATTAATTCTTTTAAAGAATTGGCAAAAGGAGGATAATATTATGATTAAGCAGTATTCAGAGCTTTATAATTACTATAGCTCTTTTTCAGAGGAATCTAAAGATTCCTCTAAGGAAATCTCTGAAGATTTATCTAATAAATCTTTAGAAGATATTTGTTCTAACGTGAAATAAGGGTATAAAAGGGGTTTTTTCCTAGTTTAGTCTAGTTTTCCCCTAATATACTTTTTTTAACATTATTTATATTCTCTATGATTTCTCTATATTATTACTATTATTACTATTATTATTACTATTATTACTATTATTACTATTATTACTATTATTACTATTATTACTATTATTACCACTATTACTATTATTACTATTATTACTATTATTACTATTATTACTATTATTACTATTATTACTATTATTACTATTATTACTATTATTACTATTATTACTATTATTACTATTATTTTACTTTTATTATTATTTTAAAAAACATAAAAGAGAAAACATTTTTATATTATTAATATTTTTAAAAACCTTAAAATACTAAGTTATTAAAAACTATAGCTTTTTCTATAGTAATTTCCTTATACTTACTTATATTTATATTTAAGTTATTTATTTACTATTTTATTTTTATTAAACTTTAACACTAATATTATTCTTAATATTATTACTTTAATTAATAGTTATTATTTTAAAAAAATATTAAAGAGAAAATATTTTTATATTATTAATATTTTTAAAAACCTTAAAATACTAAGTTATTAAAAACTATAGCTTTTTCTATAGTAATTTCCTTATACTTATTTATATTTATATTTAAGTTATTTATTTACTATTTTATTTTTATTAAACTTTAACACTTATAATATTATAAAGTATTATTAACTAGTATAAGCTATTATAAGCTAGTATAAGCTATTATAAGCTATTATAAGCTATTATAAGCTATTATAAGCTATTATAAGCTATTATAAGCTATTATATTACTAAAAATTACAAATACTACAAATACTACAAAATACTACAAATACTACAAATACTACAAAATACTACAAATACTACAAAATACT